>BQKN01058655.1:6120-19428 GCA_022839385.1 Asparagus kiusianus | reverse complement strand
ACTCTTGAAAAATCTAACCATGTTTTGCATTCCCAAGGAGAAACACACTCGTCTGAGGATGAGCGTGTTATACCGAGGGACACTTACCAACACTCTGTGGGTTGCTCCAGCTATCAAGTTGATGAGCTGTACTACAGGGCAGGGGGTGTGGGAAAATCTCGAAAGAGATACATGCAGGATATGGAGTCCCGCTGCCCGTGTGCCAACATTATCAAGGCAGTGCTGTCCGAGTGTTGCTGTGCTCAGACCCCAACAAGAATCTCGGTGTTCGAGAGACTCTCCAAGCCGAAGCGTTTCCACAAGAAGAAACCGCTCCGCCGAGAGGATGAATACTCGAAAGTGTCAGTCAACATGACCGGCAGAGGGGGATCAACACCACGTCTCAACTTGGATCAGCTTGCCGAGGCTTCCCGATGCATGACATGGTTGCGGTCGGGAACCATCAGACGAAAGAATTACCCAAGAGTACACAAGGGACTTTCCCTAGAAGAAGAGGAATCCGATGCTGATTCTGATACCTGCTCAGCCGTCGCATCCGATGACACGGCTTCAAGTGCAGGCCAACCTTATGAATCGCTCATGATCAGCGCCGAACAAGTGTCGAAGATACTTGAAGAATCCCTGGCCAAGCAAAAGGAGAGCTTCAAATTTGAAATGGAGATGGCCATGCAGCGGATGAGGGAGATGCACGACCAACAGATCGCGGCGATGACGGTTCACCAAGGAGAACCGAGCCAACGCAATCCAGAGGAGCATGAACGGGAAGGGGATAATGTCAACGTCCCTCCTGTCAACACCAGCACTGGGGGTGGTCCCGCAGAGGATAATGCAAAAGAGGACCATGTCACCTTACCTCGAAGCCACTCGAAGACCGAGACAAGTGAGGACAGGAAGATGAAAGACCTGGAGAGCAAAATCAATGCGTTGATGAGTGCTCAAGAGGTAAAAAGATCCGGTATACCCTGCCCCTATCCAAGGGAGTGGGAATCGATCCCATATCCGGCAAAGTTTAATCTGATTAACTTTATGCCGTTTGATGGGAAGGGTTCCCCTACCCAGCATTTAATCTATTTCAAGTCTCATTTAGGAATTATTTCCGGAAATGAGCCCCTCATGGTGCGGTCATTCGTCGGCACTCTTCGCGGAGCTGCCTTCGATTGGTATCGCCGTCTCAAGCCCGGAAGCATCAACGGCTGGGATGACATGGAGGACATGTTTCTAACGAATTTCTTTGATGATGATACCGAGGTTTCAATCGGCACGCTGTTCGATGAAAAACAAAAGAACGGCGAGACGGTTGAAAACTTCGTGAAAAGATTCCGGAACAAAGCTATGAATTGCAGGGATCCGGTCAGCGAGGATTTCATCCTCGAGACTTGCCACAACAACCTTACGCTCGACATCCTCGAAGCCATGGGAATGGCACCGTCCAAAACCTGGAAGGATTTGAAGATGAGAGGAGAGCGAGCCGAGCGATTCCTCAAGAGGAAAAAGGCAGAGAGGGGACAAATACCCAACAATGCCCCACAACCAAATTTTACCCCCAAGGGTAAAGGGAAGGCGCATGCAAATGCGGTGGTCGCAAATCAAGTCTTTGAGGTGCAAGCACAGCCGCAGCAGCCGCAACAGCCGCAGCAGCCGCAACAGCAACAACAGAGGGCGCCTCAACAACCCAGGTGGCAACAACAGCCCCAGAAGCAAAAGGTTGGGGAGCCGAGGTTCCCAAAAGTCTACTCATTCAAAGAGGATGAAATCCCCGGTATCTTCAAGTATTTGGTCGAGAACAACAAGATCAAGCTGCCGCTAATTCAGGATCAAGAAGATGCCAAGAGGGTCAACGATCCGAAATACTGCGCATTCCACCGAGCGGTGCACCATCCTACCAAGGTATGCTACGCTCTCAAGGACAAGATTCAGGCCCTGATCGATGTTGGGGTCATCACTATGAAGCAGCCTAAGGAGAAAAAGGTGGGCGCAAACACCGTATCCATTAGCTTTGGATCTGTTCCCTCGAGTTGGTTCCAACACGAGTCGGTGATCAATGCGGCGGTGAAGACAGTGAACGATGATCCACACCAGCAGCGCCAGAAAGGGCTTGTGCCACACACAGCCCCAAATGGCGAGATCTTGTGGGTTCATCCGGACTTAATCGCAGATGAATAGTGGGCCGGGACCTCTTCCACAAAGAACAAGAAGAAGTCGAAGAGGAAGGGCAAATCGTGCTACGGTGCTTCTGCCATACCGGGGGTGGATGACGACAAAATTCCAACCTTCCCACTTTCTGAAGACGAGCAAGAAGCTTTTGTAACTCGGAGCGGGAACGAGTATCATTTCAAGTATCCAGATGCTACCGAGTAGTTGGGTACCAAAACCCCACCTTCCAAGACGCTGGCAGAACTAGGGAATGCAGCAATTCCCCCAACGCCAGCAGCTACGGAGAGAATCCCGCAGAAGGATAAGGGAAAAGAGCCCGTACGTCAAGAAGCTCAGAACCCGAGGCAATCTCGATTCAATCACCCGATTGGGCGAGACAAACCGGGGAATACGAGCTCTCCACCTCACTTCGACATTATGGCGCAATTGGCCAACATCCCGGCTCGCATAACCCTGTACGAGTTGCTGCGATTGTCGAAGGATACACGGAAAGCACTACAAGAAGCCTTGAGTGATTCCGAAGCCTTCTTGACTCAGATCAAACCATCTTCCGAAGAACCGGAGTCGTCAGCTCAACAATGCAATCTGGCGGCGCATCACTTCCCCTGCATCTCTTTCACCAAGGAAGATATGCAGACAAAGAACTCAAATCATGACAGGCCGTTGTACTTCACCGGGCATATTGGCTCCAGCGTTGTCAACCGGATCCAAGTCGATCCGGGTTCCGCTGTTAGCATCATGCCATTCCGATTGATGCATCATCTCGGAATCCCGACTAGCAAATTAGCGTCCACTGGCACGACGATTTACGGATTCAACACCAGCGGGTCCAAACCCTTGGGGAAGATCCGAATCAAATGCCAGATTGGGGATTTGAAGTCGGAAGTTACATGCTATGTGATTGACGCGGAAACATCCTATAATTTACTGTTGGGTCGACCTTGGATCCACGGTAACCTTATAGTTCCGTCAACTCTGCATCAGTGCCTCAAATATGTGGGCACAGATAATGAAGTCAAGACGGTGGTCGCGGATAAGCAACCGTTCAAGGGATTGGAGAATTATTTCACCGATTCCCTTTTATACGGCGCTGAATCCGATACTGAACCATCGGCCCAAGGAACGGACAGCGGAGATGAAGCTGATACCGAACCAGGGCTTGATTATGATGGCGGTTTTGTTTTAAACGACATTGTACCCATTGTAATCAATCTTGACGATGATGAATCATCGGAAGATAGTTGTAATTGGCAACTTGCCGAAGAACTATCAATAAACGATGATTTAGAGTACTCGACGGGTCTCGATGATATCACTAACGAACTCTATGCTAACCCTGATTTATATATGTCTCTTCAATCATTTTGTTTGACGAAGAAGCAGGTACACGACCCTTGCGGAACAACGCTTATCATCCCCGCAGGGATTGGGGGTGGAAAGGAGGTCGTCTACGGCAAAGGAAGAGCATCTCCGATACCCGACCACTTCATGGAGGAGGAAGACGACGATGATAAACCAGCCCGTCATCTATCCAAATACGATGCGAAAGCGCGCAACATGATGGAAATGCACGGCTATGACTTCAAGATCGGAGAGGGTCTTTTCTTTGGTCGAGGTCCACGGGTTCCACCCCGGATGGCCTATGTACCGAAGGGAAAACCCGATAATTACTATCGCCACAAAAGAGGTCTAGGCTATGTCTCATCAGATGAGGAGTGTGGCTGGCAGATCATTGACCAAATTGCTAACAAGACTAGGAAGGGATATTCTTCCGACTCTTCGGGTTGGGATTCCGACGCTAGTCTTGGTGAAATGTTCAAAAAGCTGATGTCGAACATGGTCACGGTTGATCCAACGACAATAGAAGAAGATGATGAGATGCCGACATGGGAAGACCCGTGGGTTCATCACTTAAACATGCAGTATGGCGACCGGTTCGAGCAGAGAGAGCCTCCTACCGAAGACCAAGTCGTTCAGGTGAATATGGGCAGCGAAGAAAATCCGAAGCCAATATTCATCAGCGACAGCCTCCTACCTGAAGAGAAGGAGGAGTTGATTTCTCTTATCCGGGAGTACATCGACGTGTTCGCCTGGAATTATGAAGACATGCCAGGTCTCGATCCAAACGTAGCAGTGCATCGTCTCAACATCAAGCCGGAGGTCAAACCAGTCAAACAACAACAACGACGGTTTCGTCCGCAAATGATGGAAGCGATCGAAGCTGAAGTCAAAAAGCTCGTTGATTCAGGATTTATCCGAGAGGAGCAACATCCCGAATGGCTTGCCAATATTGTTCCGGTCCTAAAGAAGAACGGGAAGATCCGGATATGCATTGACTTCAGGGATCTCAATGCAGCTTGTCCAAAAGATGATTTTCCTCTCCCCATCACGGATGTTATCATCGACAACACGTGTGGGTTCGAGAGGATGTCCTTTATGGATGGTTTCTCTGGTTACAACCAGATAAAGATGCATCCAGATGATGAGAAGCATACTGCATTTAGAACGCCTCTCGGCGTATTCTGCTACACAGTCATGCCCTTCGGCTTGAAGAATGCAGGAGCTACATATCAACGAGCTATGTCGAAGATCTTTCAGGAACATCTCCGAAAGACGGTTGAGTGCTACGTGGACGATCTGGTCGTGAAAAGTCGTGATAAGAATGATCACATCAAAGACTTGAAGACCATGTTCGACTTGATGCGGGCCCATCAGTTGAAGATGAACCCTACCAAGTCTTTCCTCGGAATGTCCAGTGGCAAATTCCTGGGATTCGTCGTCACCACCAAAGGTATTCACATTGATCCGGATAAAGTAAAGGCGATCAATGAATTGCAACCTCCGAGGAACCTCAAGGAGCTCAGAGGACTGCAAGGGCGATTGGCGTATATCCGTCGGTTCATCTCGAACCTATCGGGAAAATGCCAACCATTCTCCAGGCTCACAAAGAAGGGCGTGTCATTTGTATGGGACGATGCTTGTCAAAAGGCGTTCGAGAGTATAAAAGAATATCTCTCGAAACCTCCCATACTCGTTGCACCAAAATCGGGCAAACCGTTCTTGATTTATGTCAAGGCGACGAGCCACTCATTAAGTGCATTGCTTGCACAAGATGACGATAACGGTCACGAGCAGGCGGTATACTACTTAAGCCGAACCATGGTAGGCGCAGAATCTCGATATCCCATGATTGAGAGAGAATGCCTCGCCTTAGTGTTCGCCATCCAGAAGATGCGGCATTACTTGGTTGGACAAACCATCTACGTCATCTCCAAAGTTAACCCGGTCCGAGTGTTCATGACTCAACCGGCTTCCATGAGCTGGCGATTAGCGAAGTGGGCTTTACTCTTGTCCCAATACGATCTGCACTTCAAACAGCAGAAGTCAGTGAAAGGACAGGCCATCTGTGATCTCTTGGCAGCTAATCCAACTACGGACGCCGCCGAGATATACGACGACTTACCTGATGAAACCCACGAAGTTAACGCAACTTCACACCAACAAGTGTGGCGTTTGTACTTCGACGGCGCTTCACGAGCAGCTAATGCCGCAGGTACTCCTGGATGTTCTAAGGTCTCCTCCGGAGTTGGGGTGGTCTTAGTCTCCCCGGGAAAACATGTCATGCCTCGAGCCTACTCATTAACTGAGCCGTGCTCGAATAACGTGGCAGAGTATAATGCACTGATTATAGGGCTCAATTTCGCCAAAGAGCTGGGGGTTGAGTATCTCGAAGCTTTTGGCGATTCTCAACTAATCGTCAAACAGGTCCAAGGGGAGTATGAAGTCCGAAGTCAGGATTTGCTACCATACCACAAGATGGCGGTGGAGCTAGCGGAGTCATTCGAAGGATTCTTCATCGAGCACGTTCCGCGGTTGCAGAACACCTACGCAGATGCGTTAGCAGCTTTAGCTGTATCCCTGGCCCAGCCACCCGGGACGGAACAATTTGTCACGGTACGAACTCACCAACTCTTAGTGCCGCTTCACGATGAAGACGACAAGGAAGAAGAGGTTCAGGAGGCGCACACAACTCAGGCTGAGTTTGAGCCCCGGGATTGGTGCTTCCCCATCATCGACTACGTCCTACATGGAATCTTGCCAGAAGACGTGAAGGAGAGAGAGTCGATCAGACGAAGAGCTCCGAGATTCTACTATAATACGGAGAATCGAACGCTATACCGCAGGGGGTATGATGGCATGCTGGCACGTTGCCTATCAACCAAAGAAGCTGAAGAAGTGCTTAAAGAGGCACATGAGGGAGAGTGCGGTGCACACTAACCTGGTCCCAAGCTTTATGATCGCATCAGGAGAATGGGATACTTTTGGCCCTCCATGATGCATGAGGCAATTGTATACGCCCGAAAGTGTCACGCGTGTCAGGTACACGTGAATTACATGCACCAGCCTCCGGAACATCTACATCCTTCGGTTACGTCGTGGCCGTTCGAGACCTGGGGAATGGACATTGTTGGTCCTATAAATCCCCCTTCGGTTAAAGGCGATCGGTTCATCCTGGCGATCACTGATTACTTCTCCAAATGGGCTGAGGCAGTTCCACTCAGAGAAGTCAAGACGAGCAACGTCATTGCATTCATCAAGCACCATATCATTTACCGGCATGGTGTTCCAAGACGAATCATACATGACAACGGTCCTCAATTTATCAGCAACGCCTTCATAAGGTTCTGCGAAAAGTTCAAAATTCAAGACATCTCGTCAACAGCTTATAATCCCACAGCAAACGGATTAGCTGAAGCCTTCAACAAGACTATCATAAAGCTCTTGTCAAAGCTTGTGAAAAATAACAAGCGAGATTGGGATGATAAGCTCGGTGCGGCTCTATGGGCCTATCGTACCACGGTGCGTACACCGACCGGCGCCACCCCGTATTCATTGGTATACGGATGTGAAGCCGTTCTCCCTCTGGAAGTTCAAATTCCATCTCTTCGCATCGCTCTTGCAACCCAGATGACGACCGAAGAACAGCATCAGAAGCGCCTCGAAGAACTCGAGATGCTCGATGAAAAGCGCCTGGAAGCTCAACAGCACATCGAGTTTTACCAAGCCAGGATTTCTCGAGCCTTCGACAAAAAAGTTCGACAAAGGAGTTTTAAGGAAGGGGATTTGGTCTTGACTGAAAAACGTCCTATAATCCTTAACTCCAAGAAGAAAGGCAAGTTCGAACCTAAATGGGAAGGACCGTTCGTAGTAGAAACAGTTTACTCGAACGGCGCCTATCGTCTAGTCACCAAAGATGGTGACCGGCTCATGATGCCAATAAATGGTAAATTTCTGAAAAGGTACTATCCTTAGTATCCTCAGAAGAATTGAGGTACCGGGAAGTTCCCGGAAGAATACCACATCGGGGTATTCTTAGGGATAACCCGGTCGCTGATGAACGAGAAATCAGTATTCGAATTCCGAATATACTTGTTTGTCAGAATCTAACTCTCACAAGCACTCTTTTGCTGAGATGAGATCTAATCATTCAATGAATTGATCTCCCCTCGCGAAACTTTCAGTGGTTTTTGACTACTCATAGTCTCTACCACACAATTCCCTTGGTCAAACCTTACTACAGTTAGGACCAAAGCCAAATTCCCCTCTCGATTCGTCCAAAGAACGAGAGGTCCACAAATCGATCGATCAAACCTTTCTACGGTTAGGATCGTCTCAAATTTCCCACTTGGTCAAACCTTACTACAGTTAGGACCACAACCAAAATCCCCTCTCGATTCCTCCAACGAACGAGAGGTCCACTTTCAATTCAAATGACCAAACCTTACGACAGTTAGGGTCGTTTGAACCTTTCGATTCGATAATCAAACCTTACGACAGTTAGGGTTATCCGAATCTTTTCGATTCTCGGAGTGGAGATCCCACTCCTAGTTTCACCTGTCGGATTCTGGGGGTGGAGATCCCACCCCGAGTTTCCTTTCCTGCTGAAGATAGAATATAAAATTCTTCCTCTTCAGAGTCAAATGACCAAACCTTACGACAGTTAGGGTCGTTTGAACCTTTCGATTCGATAATCAAACCTTACGACAGTTAGGATTATCCGAATCTTTTCGATTCTCGGAGTGGAGATCCCACTCCTAGTTTCATCCTTCGGATTCTGGGGGTGGAGATCCCACCTTGAGTTTCCTTTCCAACTGAAGATAGAATATAAAATTCTTCCTCTTCAGAGTCAAATGACCAAACCTTACGACAGTTAGGGTCATTTGAACCTTTCGATTCGATAATCAAACCTTACGACAGTTAGGATTATCCGAATCTTTTCGATTCTCGGAGTGGAGATCCCACTTCTAGTCTCCCACTTTCCCCTGTCTTTGCTTTTAGAAAAGACAGAGATGAAGTCAGCGCCTAACACGCGTTGCCGGGTAGTCTTTCCCGTGAGAAAGACGAAGTCTAGGTATTCAAAGTCCTAGCATAAAGTCTCGGAGGGTTCGCTCTCTTAGCACAACGTTACATGCGGAACGGACCTAGACAAATCGCATGCTAGCCCGACACAAACGGTAGTCGGTAAAGGCACGTCAAACCCGTTGAGGGCTGGGGGTTGGCCAATAATCCCAAAGTCTATACCTAACACGTATAGCCGGTTTAGTCTTTTACCGATTAAAGAAGACACCGCGGCATATCAAGAAACATCATGTAAAAAGAAGCAAATAAGGAGTCTCTAATAAAAGATCAAGACAAAAGCATACAACCACAAGCTCGTCAACCCGAAGGCAGCTGACGACTAAGAATATGAGACTCTAAACCGGAGAGCCTGTCCATATAGCTCTGCTCGAACTCCGCCTGCAAGCTAGCTCGGACAGAATCCTCGGAACTGCTCAGGACCTCCGCGGCTTCAGTTCGCAGCTTCATCAATCCCTCCTGCGTTGATCCCAGCTTGTCAAGTGTCCATTCACGAGAACGCTCCAATCCAACCAGGTCCTCGGTGATTATAGCAGCAGACTCTTCAGCACGTCCCAAGGCCTCCTTCAGCCTAGCTATCTCTGCACGAGTAGAATCTAGGGAGCTGAGTAACTCGCCTTTGCTGGTGTCCTTCTTCGCCAGGTTGGCCATCAGCTGCGTAACAGATTGCTCACGGGCCCGAAGCTCGCTGCCGATGGAAGATCTCAAGTCACGCCACTGAGTCATTCTATCCTCTATCTGAGAAGACATGAAAGAAGAAGCTCCACCAGTCTTCAAATCCCTCAACTCTCGAACCTCTGACTCTAGAGCAGTAAAATCAGCAGTGAAGGAATCAGCCAACTCTGGGTATCCTTCTTCCCTCATCATCAGCATGTGGCGAGAAAAGGAACGCCTGAACTGGTCAAAGCAGTATCCTCGGAGAAGGAGTTTCTCAATCATGCCATTATAAAAGGCGATGAAGAAGCTGAGGTCCGCGCGAAAGATCTCTCTATCAGGATCATTGTCGGCCAAAAGGACACGAACACACTCGTGTAAGGATGATCGAGCTCCTGCAAGCAGCAGTGGGGAAAGTTAAGAGATTATCAAATATGACAAGGAAACCCGAAGGGAAATTCGATGTATACCTGTACTGGCGGAAGTTCCCTCGGGTGGAGGCACGGTAGACTCTGAGATAACAAGAGGATTAGCCATGAAGGGTGTATCGACCCCTGCAGGCGAATCAGTCGTATCTCTCGGCTGTGGCAAGGAGACATGGCTCCCAAGCAAACTATCAGCCCCAGAAACTGCAGCAGCATCAGGCGCAACGCCTGGTCCTACAGTTATATCTCTTCATTAGTCAAAATGGAAATTTAGGCAAATAAAGAGAATAAGGGTGATAAGATCATCGCATACCCGCAAGTCCACCATCTTCTAGAACACGGGGAGGGCCGGTAGTCAAAGGAGAATCAGTCCTAGTGGCTGATGATGTACCTGTGAGTGTATCGCTCGTAAAGGGCGGTCCTGTAGTTCCTTTGGCGGCCTGTTCAGCCAGCATATCGACTAGCAGCCCAGCGTCAGGACCGCAGAAACTCGGCGCAGAGGCATTCCCCTGGTCTTCAAAACCTACATCATGAAAGGATTCACCCTCAGTCGAGTTCTCTTTCCCCATGATCAAAAGAGATATTATCAGATGCAGGTATACCTGAGTAAGAAGCGGTGGGCTCGACACTATACTCTGGCCCAAGATCAATGTTCAAATCGATGCCCAGAGAACCGTCATGAAGGGCGTCGCACATCTGCTGCACGAAGCAATCCATGTTTTCTGGACTAGGGGATACAGGAGGCAATGGGAGTTCACCCTCTTCAAGGAACTCTGGAACAAAAGGCATGGTTACGAATTCCAGAAGGAAGATCATGCTAAAACAATAAAAATGACGGAGGGTTACCTTCCTCCCTGTCGGCAAAGCCTCCGGAATCTACTCCATGAGAGCGTTGATCAACAGGAGGTCTATAGGCAACCTTCTTCCTTTTCAAAGGACCACCCCTCTGGGAACCGACGGGACGATTGTGCGAAGTTGGTCCACCAAACTTGGATTTCGCACGACGTGAGGCGAGAGGTTCATGGTCATCGGCCGAACCACCTGAAACAACAAGGATTATTTCACGTACCAAGGTTGAGGAAAAGCGAAATCAAGAAGCATGACAAACCTGCATCAAGTTCTACTTGGTCGGTGTCTATTTCCTCCTCACAAGCTTCATCACCATCCGCAGGAAGGTGCTCCCCATCAATTCTGCCTGAAGGAGGAGATTGAGCAGGCCTCTTCCCCTGCTTCTGAGCAGCCGTCATAGCAGCCTGAACCAAGTGCTCAGACTCTAACTCCGAAAGGCTCTTCACACCTATGGATTCATAAGCCGAAAGGAACCACTTGCAGCTAAGGAAGGTGATCATCGGTTTGCGCTTATACGAAGGAAGAGCAAACTGGGCCCCGGTGCAACCAACCATGGTCCATAACCACGCTCGAATACCGTCGACAAGCCCTCCCTTAACCTGTAAACCACGGCTCGGATTCCCAACATATAGTTGGTCGTAGCCGAACTGACGTGCGAAACGGCAGGGAAGGTAAGGCTCGATATGGCAACGGTTCTTCACCCGAAGGACAAGATATCCGATGCGGATGTTTACCAGCCATCGGAAGCAACCGACGTCAAGAGCAGTCCGGTTGGTTCGGGGTTTCTCCACATCAGTCAATTCCTCGCCATAGCGTCCAGAAAATTGAGGAAAACACTTGAAGAGCTCCCAGTTCCGACGAACTTGAAGTTCTGGTTGTACATCTTCAAATTTCTTCCCAAGCCACCTACTCCTCTCCAGCAGTTGTAGGAAAGGAACAGGGGTGTCAACGGTGCGGGGAGCTGACATCATATCAGGCCGGTGTAGAACGAACCATGCCATCAAATAAGCATAAGGCAGCTCAACCTTCGGGCAGGTAAGCTCGGTCGAGGGCTTAGAACCCACGTGGGTAAGAACACGAACTACACCTCTGAGCCCGCAATGAATGCTGGCCACCATCGCTGGAAGCAAGGACAACTCCCGCCCATAGGCTAGCTGGACTGCCGGGAAGAGCACCTCGACTGGTAAGTCATCCGAAGACTGGTATGGCACAACGCACTTCTTCAACCAGAGTGCGAGGTAGCCGGCCAACAGAGACCGAGGCTCTATAGACTTCTGCGCACGACGGAGGAAAGAACGGAACGTGGTCCCGGCGGGAAAAGCTCCCTCAGCGCTGGCAATAGTATAAGATTGAGTTTCATTCTTCTCCATCAGCTCGTTAATAGTGGTGAAGTCCAAGACATCCAACTCACGGATAGGTCCAACGAAATCACCCTCCAGGTTTTGAAACAAATAAACGGCGAACTGCTTCAAGCTAATCTTCTTCTTCGTCTTAGCTGGAGCAGAAGTTTGGAGCAGTGAGGTATGGTAGTGACATGTGAGATCCCAAAGCGTGTCATACATATCAGGGCTATCTTTCTTCAGCAAAGCCAACTGCTGGTTGGAAGGAAAGTACTCCTGATACGGGCAATTCCCCATCGAAAGGCCCGAAACCTGGTGCATCTCATGAAGAGCCAGCCCTAGTTCCCCGCCGCTTGTGAGGAAAGTGTTGCTATCAGGCATGTATGTCTCTAACAGTGCCAAAAAGTGGCGGCAACTGACTGGGATCCCGTACATGGTAGCTCGTATGGGCGCATATAACCCACTATCTTTCAGATCCCTCTCCCACCTTCCCAGAACATAGCCGGTCATACGGGTCCACCACCCCTTACCCGGCGAAGAAGCCCAACCGTAGCATCGGTAATCCAGTGGAGGTAGCTGTCTTCCAAGCTGAGCTAGACGGTTCTTCACGGTAAGAGCAGCCGCCGACACCTCGCCTGGAGGTGCAGTGTCGAGACCCATGATCCCGGGGCGAAGACCGCAAATTGATTGATACCCCAGAGAACCGGGACTCTTATGATGAGAAATGTATCCGCACTGGATGTGGACAGCGGCATTGGTAAGAGACCAGGACATCTGTCGCCCCACAGCCTGTCTCTCCAAGAGAGTAAAAGAACACTGGCGAGGGATGGAAGGAATATATATAAGAGCTCCCTCGTCAAGGGTTAGCCAATGCTCCTCTTCAAGAGTCAGCACGGCAGGATCCTCGGTGTGATCCCCGAACAGGAAATCTGGCTTCTTTAGAGCCTCAGTAGAAGTAGCATCTGCGGTGAGGGGAGCATCGGTGATAAGTTGGCGTAAACAGTGACGCCCTCCCTCCTTTATCAGACGACAGAATTCGTCCGAACGATCATGGCCAAACTGCGGAAGGGGATCGATGATCTGCCTAGCGGAAGCTGAAGAGAACACTTCCCTGCTACAACCGGTAGGGGCATGGTGAGGGAGACTACCCCCGGGAAAATCGACTGCAACAGAGCATGAAGATGGAATCAGAAAATTCATGTCATAAGATTAATCGCGGGATAACCGGAGTGACGATTTCGAGCGTCATACACCAAGAGGACGGTACGTATCATC
This sequence comes from Asparagus kiusianus, assembly GCA_022839385.1. Lineage (NCBI taxonomy): Eukaryota > Viridiplantae > Streptophyta > Magnoliopsida > Asparagales > Asparagaceae > Asparagus > Asparagus kiusianus. Next base: position 6,314 of record BQKN01058655.1, on the reverse strand, counting down.
ACGTAGATACCGTGATAATATATACCGACCTGTAAGGTGTAAGACGACACGAGATCGCCCCGATATATCCGAAGACTTGAATTGGCTAAAGCAAAACAAGTCTGAAACCTAAACCCCCGCGTGAGGGGTATCGGTTCTTCCTTCATAACCCGCGAGAGGTCAATCCGGGATGCAGACCTTAACCCCCGCGTGAG
>BQKN01058650.1:10441-28995 GCA_022839385.1 Asparagus kiusianus | reverse complement strand
CTAATCTGAGTTGTTTATTATATTCTCGCTACTGTGATCGGGGACCTGTGCCTTCGTTTGTATTTCTTGACGCTTAGCGTATTAGATTGAGAAGACGGGGTCTAGCACTTATCTCTTCTCAGTTTAATACGTCGCGGGCTTGCTCGCGTCCCGATTCCCTGATATTTTGGGAAGCGGGGCGTGACAGTCTTTTACCATAGTTGGCCAATAATACCCGATTCTCCTAAGTCGGTCACAGAGTTTGGGACCGGGCTGATGTGCACCGTATATTCCATCATGTGCCTCTTTGAGTGCTTGTTCTGCTTCTTTGCCGGACAGACAACGGAGTAAAAGACCATCATATGATCATCGATACAACATTTGTGCTGTAGCGTTGTAGTAAAATCTCGGTGCTCTTCGCCGGATTGATTCCCTTTCTCTTACATCTTCAGGCAATATACCATGTAGGACGTAGTCGATAATGGGAAAATGCCAATCTCGAACTTCGGGTTCAACTCTTGTTGAGTATGCTTCTTTAACACTCGAATCGTAGATTGGAACAATAAGCTGGTGAGTCCTCACTGTGATCAATTGCTCTGTTTCGGGAGGTTGAGCCAAGGATACTGACAATGCCGCCAATGCGTCTGCATACGCATTTTGGAGACGTGGAACGTACTCGATGAAAAATCCTTCAAACGAGTTTGCCATCTCGATGGCCACCTGATGGTATGGAATCAGGTCTCGATTTCTGACCTCATACTCTCCTCGTATTTGATTAACTACCAGTTGAGAATCCCCAAAAGCTTCAAGGTATTCGACCCCCAGCTCTTTGGCAAAATTGAGTCCGATTATCAATGCATTGTACTCGACCACGTTATTAGAACATGGTTCGGTCAGTGAATATGCTCTAGGCAAGACGTGCTTTTCTGGGGAAACTAGAACGACCCCCACTCCTGAGGAGATTCTAGAACATCCGGGTGCACTAGCCACGTTGGTCGCGCGGGAAGCCCCATCGAAGTATAATTGCCACACTTGTTGATGTGAGGTAGTATTAACTTCGTGAGTTTCATCTGGCAGATCATCGTATAATTCGACTACATCCTTCGTAGGATTTTCCGCCAGAAGATCGCAAATAGCTCGTCCTTTAACTGACTTTTGTTGTTTAAAGTACAAGTCGTATTGCGATAAGAGTAAGGCCCATCTAGCTAAACGCCAATTCATGGATGCCGGCTGGGTCATGAATACTCGGATAGGGTTTATGTTGGAAATGACATAAATTGTCTGTCCAACTAAATAATGTCACATTTTCTGGATTGCGAATACCAAGGCAAGGCATTCTTTCTCGATCATCGGATAACGAGATTCAGCTCCTACCAGTGTGCGACTCAGATAATACACTGCTTGCTCGTGACCGTTATCGTCGTCTTGTGCAAGTAATGCACTTAACGAATGGTTCGTCGCTTTGACATAAATCAAAAACGGTCTGCCTGATTTCGGTGCAACGAGAATAGGTGAGTTCGTCAGATATGTTTTAATATCTTCGAACGCTTTTTTGCATGCTTCATCCCAAATGAACGACACACCTTTCTTCGTGAGTTTAGAGAATGGTTGACATTTCCCGGACAGATTTGATATAAATCGACGGATATATGCCAATCGACCTTACAGTCCTCTGAGTTCTTTAGGATTTCTTAGAGGTTGCAACTCATGTATCGCCTTCACTTTATCAGGATCGATATGAATACCTTTTGTGGTGACGACGAATCCAAGAAATTTACCGCTCGACATTCCTAGGAAGGATTTAGTCGGGTTCATTTTTAGTTGATGATTTCTCATAAGATCGAACATCGTCTTCAGATCTTTAATGTGGTCGTTTTTATCACGGCTCTTAACGACCAGGTCATCAATGTAGCATTCGACAGTCTTTCAAAGGTGCTCTTGAAAGATCTTCGTCATGGCTCGTTGGTATGTAGTACCGGCGTTCTTCAACCCGAACGGCATAACCGTATAACAGAAGACACCAAGGGGTGTTCTGAATGCTGTATGCTTTTCATCGTCCGGATGCATCTTAATCTGATTATATCCCGAAAATCCATCCATAAACGACATTCTCTCAAACCCGCATGTGTTGTCAATAATGACGTCTGTAATGGGTAAAGGGAAGTCGTCTTTAGGACAGGCGGTATTCAGATCTCTAAAGTCAATGCAAATTCTGATTTTCCCATTCTTTTTGAGAACTAGAACGATATTGGCTAACCAATCGGGGTGTTGTTCTTCTCTGACAAAACCTGAATCGATTAATTTCTTGACTTCAGCCTCTATTGCCTCCATAATTTGAGGACGAAACCGTCTTTGTTGTTGCTTGACAGGTTTAGCATCCGATCTTATGTTGAGGCTGTGCATTGCTATGTTTGGGTCGAGTCCCGGCATATCTTCGTAATTCCAAGCGAAAACGTTGATATACTCTTTAACGAGGGAGATTAGTTCATCTTTTTCATCCGGTGGAAGATCACCGCAGATAAATATAGGTTTCGGATTAGCTTCGTCACCCAGATTAATTTGGACTACCTTATCCTCCGTAGGAGGTTCTCTTTGTTCAAACCGATCGTCATACTGGATATTCATATAATGCATCCAGGGGTCTTCCCAAATAGGCAATTGATCGTCCTCTTCGGTTGTGGAAGGATCAACTGTCGCCATGTTCGACATTAAAGCTTTGAATTTCTCTCCAATGCTCACGTCAGAGTCCCACATCGAAGTATCGGATGAATACCCGCTCTCATTTCTCAGTTGGCTAATGATCTGCTGGCAATATTCGTCATCAGATGACGAAGCATAACCTAAACCTCTTTTATGACTATAATAATTATCTGGTTTTCCTTTTGGTACATAAGTAGGACGGAGTGGAACCCTGACTCCTTGACCAAAATGAAGACCTTCACCGAGCGAGAGGTCATAGCCTTGCCTCGTCATGTAACCATTTTCTTGCGGACTTTACCGAGAGAAATGTTGCCCCGGCTCTTCATCATCTGAGTTGCTGTCCAAGAAAAGATCAGGAGTTGGGGATGGATCCCCTTTTCCAAAGATTATTTCTTTCTCACCCCCTGTCTTTGCGGGTAGGATTACCGTTGTCCCGACTGAATTTTGCAGATATTTCGTCGTCATGCAAGACGAGCGAATTGGCATGTGTAGATTAGGATCATCATACAATTCCTGCATTACATTATCAAGACAAAGCGAGTACTCTAAATCATGCTTTATTATTTCATCGGCAAGCTGCCAGTTACAACTTTCGTCCGATGATTCATTACCATCAAGATCGATTACAAGAGGTTCAATGTCATTTAGTACAAGACCTTTACTATAATCGAGCCCAGCTTCGGTATCAGCTTCTTCTCCGCTGTCCGTGCTATGGGCCGATGGTTCAGTATCGGACTCAGCACCATAAAGAAGGGAGTCAGTAAAGTAATTTTTTAACCCCTTGAATGGTTGCTTATCCACGACCACCGTCTTAACCTCCTCATTAGTGTCGACATATTTCAAACACTGATGGAGGGTGGAGGGAACTATAAGATTACCGTGGATCCATGGACGACCCATCAGTAAGTTATAAGAAGTTTCCGCATCGATCACATAGCAGGTGACTTCAGACTTCAAATCTCCAAGTTGACACTTCAACCGGATTTTTCCCAACGGTCTTGATCCACTAGTATTGAACCCGTAGATGACCGTTCCTGTGGAGGCTAACTTGCTGGTGGGAATTCCGAGGTGGTACATCAACCGAAGTGGCATAATGCTAACAGCGAAACCCGGATCGACTTGAATCCGGTTGACAACGCTCGAACCAATATATCTAGTAAAATATAGCGGTCTATCATGCTTTGAATTCCTAACTTGCATATCTTTTTTTGTAAAAGCAATGCAAGGAAATTTGGTGGCTGCCAGATTATAATGCTGCACTGATGACTCTGGCTCTTCAGGAGTTGGCTTGATCTGAGTGAGGAATACTTCAGAATCAGCCAAGGCTTCTTGTAAAGCTTCCCTGGTCTCTTTCGAGAGGCGCAACAACTCGTACAGCGTGATCCTTGCTGGGATATTAGCTAACTGAGTCATGATGTCAAAGCGGTATGGAGTATTCGAGCTTTCCGGTTTGTCTCGTCCAATCGGTCGATTGAAACGAGGCTGCTTCGGAAGTTAAACTTCTTTGGGTTGAGGTTCCTTCTCTTTCTGCTTAACAACTTTCTGACGTTTCTCGGTTGCTATGGGTGGGGTCGTAACCACCCCCAGTTCTGCAAGAGTTTTACTGTTTGGATTAGAAGTTTCAGGGTACTGATAATGGTATTCGTTTCCACCCCTTGTAGCGAAAACTTCCTGCTCTTCATCAGAAAGTGGTAAAGCTGTTATCTCCTCGTCATCTTTCTCAGGAATCGCCGAGGCTCCGTAACAGGACTTTTCTTTTCCTTTGCCTTTTGACTTCTTCTTCGACGTGGATGTTGTCCACTATTCATCTTCAAGCAAATCAGGATGAACCCAAAGGATTTCGCCGTTAGGGGTCGTGTGTGACACTAGTCCTTTTTGGCGCTGTCCATGAGCGTCATCGTTGATGGTTTGCATCTTAACCTTTGACAATTGTTCGGCTTGAAACCAGGACAAAGGAACCGATCCGAAGCTAATAGAGACTGCGTTTGCGCCCACCTTCTTCTCCTTTGGCTTCGGCATCACAATGCCAACATCAATTAAGGTTTGTATTTTGTCTTTTAAGACATAACACGTCTTAGTGGGATGATGGACCCTCCTGTGATATGCACAATATTTTGGGTCATTAGTCTTTTTTGCTTCTTCTTGGTTTGTGACTGGTGGAAGCTTGATCTTATTGTTATCTAGCAGGTATTTGAAGATAACCGGAACTTCATCATCTTTGAATGAATATTCCTTCGGAAATCTAGGCTCAGAAGTTTTAAACTGTTTCTGAGGCTGCTGATTTTGATTCGGCGCCAACTGGAATGATGACTGCTGTGGTTGTTGTTGCGGCGGCTGTTGTGACGTTTGATGCGCGTCCACGGTGGCTACGGACCCCCTTCCTCTGCCTCGAGGATTGAAGTTCTGTTTTTTATTTTGATTGTTAGCTGGTGGCTGACCCCTCTCCAAATTCCTTCTTTTGAGAAACCGTTCAGCTTGCTCACCTCTAACCTTAACTCCTTCCAAGTTTTAGAGGGTACAACTCCCAAGACCTCTAATACATCTAATGACAAGTTATTGTGACATGTCTGTAAGATAAATTCTTCGGTGAGTGGATCTCGACAATTCACCGCTTTGTTCCGAACCGTTTGATAAAAACATCAACCGACTCCCCATTCTTCTGCTTTTCGTCCAACAACGTACCAATGGAGACCTCCGTGTCATCGTCGAAGAAATTAGTGAGGAACAATTCTTCCATATCTCCCCAGCTAGTGATGCTTTCGGGTTTCATGCGTCGGTACCAATCGAAGGCAGGCCCACGGAGGGTTCCTACGAATGACCGAACCATCAGGGCTTCATTTCCTGATATCGCGCCAAGATGTGACTTGAAATAAATCAAGTGCTGAGTTGGTGAACCCCTGCCATCAAAAGGAGTAAAGTTAATCAAATTAAATTTTAGGGGATAAGGAATCAAATCCCACTCCCTCGGGTACGGGTATGGAATGCCCGTCTTCTTCACTTCTTGGGCCGTCATCAGAGCATTGACTTTGCTCTCAAGATCATGCATCTTCTTGTCTTCTTCCTTGTCCTTCTTCAAGTACATTTGAGGAGGTTGAGTGGCTGATTTTGATGGATCGCTTTCAGAATTGTCTTTGTCGGGAGGAGGATCAGCGAAGATAGTCTCGTCCTCTTTGCCATCGTCTATAGTTATATGCACAGGTCTAGCGTTACGTTGACTGGACTCTGCCTTCTGGCTAGACTCCGGTTGATGTTGTTGAGCTTGCAAATCTCGCATTTGTTGCATCGTCAACTCCATCTCAGTTTTTATCTCAGCTCTGATTTCCTCGCGTTGTTTGGCTAACGCTTCCTGTAGTATCTGAGCTAATTGATCTGGTGTGATGGCGAATGATTCTCTGGCTTGCCCAACACTAGACGTGGTGCTGTCTGAAGCAATGGCCGAACAAGTAGCTGACAATTCCTCATCCGACGATAATCCTTCATGCATTCTTTTATAGTCTCGGCGCCGGTTGGCCCTTCGTTGCAACCGCACCATTCTTTGAGAAAGACCCCGCTCAACTCTTCCTTCTGAAGAGAAATCAGGGTCTGGGTTGACTAAATGCTGTTTTCCTCTGCTGGTCATATTAATGGTGACCTCATAGAATTCATCTCGCCGAATTGCAGGTTTTTTTTTTGAAGCGTCTCACTTTGGGTTTTGGCGTTTCTGTAGACAGTCTTTGAAATGCGGAAACACGTTTCGCCCCTGCTTCTGAGCAACTGCATTCCGTCAACACTGCTTTAATAAGTCTCTCGCAAGCGCAATGAGACTCATCTTCTCGGACAACTCTTTTTCTCGAGTTGTTATTTTGATAGTACAGCTCATCATTGTTATGATTTGAGCAACCTATCTTTTGTTTGGGAACCTTGTTAACATGCACAGGACGACTAGTCGTTGCTTCTGGGCGATCCAAGGTTAAATTTTTAAATACACCCCCTTGCGGGTGTGGAGTTTTCATAGGTCCTAAATGATCATGAACTGATATTCTCTTGTTTTGGACCGGATTAATCCTGACAGGAGGGTGTTTACGACCCCCTGTATAGGAAACCACTAAGGGTTTATTTGTCGGACTTGAATTTTCTTTGATCGGGGTTTTGCCTCGATCGTCAACCGAAGGACCAAGGCGATCTGCCATGGTGATCTTGAACTTGGATAAATCTGGGCTAACCCAGGGCTTCACTGGTGATGCAGTAGACGGGCCCGGAACAGATGCTCGCGGCGCCTTCGGCATCCAAACCTTACGGTTCTTTGGTGACTTTTTAGACACCAACTCATTTTTGATTGCTTGTTTTTGTTGATGAAGAGCACGGGCACGAGCGGCCTTCACTTTACGCCTTTGTATCCGTTCCTTCAGTGTTGAACGGGTCCTTTTGACAAGGGTCCATTCCTCCGTCGTAAGCTTTGCAGAAATATGATTATTTTGCCTTTGAGGCAACTGAACCATCTTCTGGTTCCTCGACCTTAGGTCTGCATAGTAATGGACCCCGTCGGTTTGTTGCATGGCCTTGGCCAATTGACGAGCACGGTGCTGGCGCTATCTCTGACGAGCTCTCTTCGTCAGCACCTGTGAGCTATGATTCAACGACTCCATAGTTGGTGCGGAGTCACTTGGAGCAGAGATGTTGCAGGGAGATTCCTTAACAATAGTCGAGCAGGAACCTTCACCTGCGGCCTTCATCGGAGCTGAAGACTTGGGAATTTTCTTGGAAGAGGAAATCCTCCTGCACTTGTGTGGTGAGGAAAATTTTGAAGACGAGGATGAAATGTACTCCTCGAATTTCACCTGATCGAATTCGTATTCGATCTCCTCAGTGACGATGATCTTGATTGGCTGCGACACTGCAGCCTCGGCAGCGAGGCCGCTGGCTCCCACTGTGGTCGTCAGTTTGTTTTCAGCGAAAGCCGTTTCCATTACAGATTCCATTTAAACTTTGATTTGTTTACAAGAAATTACAATAAAAATAAACAAAAATACAACTCTCAAGAAAATAACACAGAAATTGTTTATCAACTCCTGCTTTTGTGGGACTTTGCCTGTGCCGTGAGTGCTTTGGCTCGTTGACCACCGATTCACAGATCGTGAGGGTGTTTAGGGATCTTTCCTTTGTTTATCGAAGTAAAGATTTGAAAGCGAATATCTTATCGATGTAAGATGTTCGCTCTTCCAAAGATCAAGTCTAAGCTTAGATCTCTAGGAATCACCGAATGATGCTTGTCACAGGGTGAAAGTTCTCTCTTTCTTCCTCAAAATCACAAAAGGCTCAAGTCTCCTCTGCTCCAAAATGCTCTCTGTCCTTTATTTTGTGTCTAGGGAGGTATTTATAGGGGTCTAAGTGCACAACAGTTGAAACGGGGGCAAAATAACTGACTGGATGATTTCTCTTTGGCCGCTGCAGTCTACACTGCCGCGGCTATTGGCGCGACAGTATAGACTACCGCGGCCAAAGAGGCGGTTACCAGCACGTTTCATCGTGCTTGAAACCGTTCTCCCACGACCTTTAACCACTTTTTTCGTGGTTTAACTGCTTGTCCACGTCAGCACACGTTCTATTTCTGATACGCTGCCACGTGGACTTCAAATAATCATCACATAACTGCATTGTAACAGCTGTAGCATCCCCCTATAATGGCCGCGGCACCATAGGTTGCAGCGCCTAAGCCGCGGCACCATAGGCTGCCGCGCTTTTGCCGCGGCACCATGGGCTGTCGCGCCTTAGCCGCGGTACCATGTCCTACCGCGCCGCAGTGTGTTGCCTGATGATGTGCATATTGTTCTTCTATGTTGTCTCGCTTCCTTTGAATGATCCCCTCTGATTAAGAGACTGGTGTTTACCGCCTTCTCTTTGTCTTGAGTGGTATTTGGATGTCTGTAAGCATTTTTTTGACGCCTACATATATATAACTATATATATACGAAGAAACCAATAAAATGTGTGTGTATATTATATTGAGCTTAGAGTATCTAACACACATAATATAAAATCTAAACTATATTACCCAAGCAATCTTGATCTTCGTTGAGCTTGACTTGGTACACTTTGCGGATGAAGCTTGAACTTGATCTTTAACTTGAATTGTACGTTGCTTCACTCCACAATTCCTCCAACCTTCATTTGATATGATTGTTGTAGCGTATATTCCATCCAACCTCCAACATGTTGTTTGCCTAGAATAAATACAAAAACACAAACACTAGACAGACAACATTAGAAGTAAATTGTTTGTTAAACATCATCAAAACAAGAAGGCCAACAGCAGGCTGTATGGGAGCAAAATTCCAACTGCCGCATAAGATGCCCAATGTTCGTACTTCTTTAAGTTTTTGTATGTGGTACCAGGCTGCTTCTCAAATTTTAGCCTACAATATGAATACTTCCTGCCTGAAGGCCATTCGCAAATGGTATGCTTCGAAGAGAAGTGCCAAAAAGTTCCATGCCCGGGGGGTTAACGAATACTTATCATATGAAAAGGCGATTACTAAAGACGAACGACGACAATCACCAGAGGGAGTTCAGGAAGAGATCAGGATGCCAGATACTCAGGAGGTGGAACCTTCGAGAGTCAAGACTCGGAGTAAAAGCGCTACTGGAAAAAGAGCACAAGACCCGACTGAAGAAGCCAAGTATGACAAACGAGCTCGTCGAAAGTTAGCGCTCAAGCCCCCTGCTTCTAAGCTTATGTCAGATGCTCAGAAAGCATAGCATGCAGAAGAGGAAGAACGAGAGTTTACTGCTATGGGACTCTCACCTCAGCCTGGTCTCTCCACAGTTGGTCTCGCTTTATGAGGCCCCGTTTCTTCTGCTCGTTCACTGAATGAAGAAGAGCGTGGAGATAAATCATTTGTAAGGGGCGCAGAATTTTCCTCTGAATATGTACTTCATGATACTGCCTCTACTACTCCTCATGTTGAAGAAGATGGACATCCGGTCCAAGATCCTACAACGATTGCTCAGCAAGACTTAGTAGCGGACAAATCTCCTTTTGCTTCTGCATTATTGCTATCTATAGGAGACACACAACACAGCCCTACTACTAGAGTCATATCAAAACCTATCATCATCGAGAATCCGCCATCATTTCCTCCCATAGACGAGGAGGAGCCTATGGACCATAACGATGGTATGAATGACACAGATGATGGTGGCGACCAAAGTGAGAGTAATGAGAATAACGACAACTTCGGTGATGATAGCGATGATCCCAGTGAGTGGGATATCCCACCACCACCTTCTTCTGACAAGGTATCATCCTATATTCCCCTGCCTCTCACTGGTAAGCGTCGTTTGTTTTGAAATATGACTCACTTTTGCTCTGCACTTAAAACTATTTTCTTGTACAGATCTTATGATACATGAGGCGGCTACTGTCACTCCTCCTTCGACACAATAGCTTGTACCACCACTAACTCAGGTGTCAGAGCAACCTTGCTTGGAGCTCCCAATGGCAACTCTCCCACCGGCGACTTTATTAACGATTTCCTTAGCCCCAACAGAGGTTGTAGACGTGCCAAGATCATCCAAAATGGGGGGACTTATGGCTCTTCAATCAAGTCCATCTCAACTGGATGTCAACATTCCCTCTTAGGCCACTACGCCGAAATCACCTACTGGTATTTTACTTGGCTCTGTATCTTCAGAAGTTTCTATACCGTCTCCTATCGCTGCTTTGAGTCCTACGAACATGTCGGATTTCCTCAAGATTTCTCTTGACTATTTAGAGAGTCTAACGAAGAAAGTGATTGAGGTTGTGTTGGCCGGATGAGATACTTTTGAAATCTTTAGGCCTATGCTCACAAATAGTTTGAACAACCTTAAGTTCGTGGGTGATGTCCACGTCGTTAAGCGTTGCTCAGAAGCCATCTCACGCCTAGAGGCACAACTAAGGTTCTTGGAGGTCTTAGGTCGTGCTGATATCCAAGCGTAGATCGCGTCGACATTAGAGGACATCCGGGCCGAAGAAGTTAATAAGTATGAAGCAGCTCAGCGTCATATAGCCGAGAAGGAAGTCCGGGTGGAACATTTATAGAAGCTGCATGCTCAAAAACAAGCTTAGCTAGAACTTTCAAACACTTCTTTAGAGAATTTAAGAGAGAAGATTATTGCCAATGAAGTAGAGTTGACTAGGTTGAAGGCTGAATTCAAACGAGAAGAAGCTATTGTCACTGAGCTCAACGTCAAAAGCGTAACCTCTCTAGTAGATTATCGCACAGAAGCTAATGCTCTTGAAGAAGCTAAAAAGGAGATTGCTGCCATGTTACCTAGTGAGGTCGAGCTTCAGAAACGGGCTGAGATGCTGGTGCGAGCTGACCATGAAGAGAAACTTTATGACATTAAGTCTCAGCTTACCTCATTCAGTTTGATGAATTGATGAGTCTATTTTTGTATCGTTCTTTTGGTACGAACAACACTTATCTTCTTGTTGCTTTGTTTTCCTTTGAATAAAATTAGTGCTGTTTTGGTTTTTCATCGTTTCTTTTGCATATCATATTCTGACATAGAACCATGAAATACCTTTTTAATATCAAAGGATAGATTGTTTATATGCCTTTACTTTAAGCATTGGAAGAAACTTATAAATCTCAGAAGTGTCATATTAAAATGGTGAGTTTGTGGTCTTGTCGCTCTATCGGTGGGAGTCGACCAAATGTTGAAAGTGTTGCAATCTATTGACGAGAGACGATAAGTTGAAAGTGTTGCGATCGGAGCAACTTTGACGACCTATCGTTCTATTGACAAGAGACGATAAGTTAAAAGTGTTGCGATTGGAGAAACTTTGAGGACCTATCGCTCTATTGCCGAGAGTCGATAAGTTGAAAGTGTTGCGATCGGAGCAACTTTGAGGACCTATCGCTCTATTGACGAGAGACGATAAGTTAAAAGTGTTGCGATCGGAGCAACTTTGAGGACCTATCGCTCTATTGAATACTTTTTTACGAGGTTCGGTCACCACGACCTACGTCCCCGCTCCTCACCTCGAGGAGATCTCTACTATTACAATCCGGTTTGGAAGCTGGAACTTCTACACACTCGGTTTACAAGCTTACCGAAAACTCTCACACAACAAACACTATGCAATCATACTTTACACACTAAGTGTAGGAACCTAGCCCATGTCCTCCTCCTTAAGTGCTCGGATGCAACCTCTCCCTAGGTTCGTCAATCGATGCCATTCCTATTGGATTAGACCCTGTCTCTCGCCTCACACTTCTCTCGGTGTACAATTGTATTACAAGTGATCTCATAAATAAAGGTTAAATACAATGGTTTGTTCTCAACAACAAATGAGAACGCAAATGAAGCTTACACTCACTAAATCACACTCCACAACCCATAATATATAGTATGGAATATTCAGCTCAATACAGTGTGTGTGATAAAAGTGAATAAAAATGTATAACTCAATAAATATAGCTAAGATATAAAAATAAAATAGTAAGCTATATGTAAAAAGAGTTAGGAAAACTTCCCTATAGACAAGAAGAACAGTGAATGACGGAATTTGAAAGCCTCTTCTTGTTGTAGGAAACTTCTTTTGAAACAGACTGATGAAAACAGCTTAAGGAGCATATCCGGGATTGTCTCCTGGATATGCTGCCAGGACGATTCTCTCTTCTTCTGAGTCAGTGAGAGGTTTGAGATGATCATCATTTTCATTCATAGAGGGGCTAATCATGTTGGATGACTTAGCCTTGCCTCCATTCTTTTTGGACGAGATGTTCGTCCACTGTTGGTCTTTAATCAGATCAGGATGGACCCACATGATCTCTCCTTCTAAGGTATTGAGGGGTATATGTGCAGTTCCCCTTTGTGGACGGGAATAATGCTATTTGTAGCCGCCACAGGAGGAAAGTCACCGAACTTGACCGCTATCAAATTAGTGGATATAGTCTTCTGTTCCGGCTTCAGGGTCAGCACGTTAGCATTCACCAGATTTTGTAAGATGTCTTTGAAGACATAACATTTTCTGGTAGGATGCCCCAAGAACCTATGATAACAACAGTAATTAGTGTCATCCACCTTCCCTGCTTCATCTGGTTTTCTGATCTCGAGGAGCTGTAATTTTTTGTTCTTCCAAAGTAGTTCGAACAGAGTGTCCACGTACTCTTCTTTGAACGAGTATTGCTTAGGCGCTCTTTGTTGGTGGCGTGCGTGTGTCGGTATCGGCAGCTAATGTCTCCTTTCCCTTGGAGCGTGGTGTATTGTTCTAGTTGCGTTGCTGTTGTGGCTTAGGTTGAGTAACTTTTTCAGCATTGACCCGAGCACAATTTCTTCGGCTTATTCTCCTTGTGAAACTAATTGTCTCCAGGAGCGACATTCTGCCACTCTCATCTGAGCGAGGAGCTGGGTCTACAAGCTATGCCTGCAAGTTTTAACTAAGGTTGATTGGGTCATACCTGACGGGCATCGCAATGCCATACTGCGGAATCTTTCCACATAAGTCTTAATGGACTCTCTTTTCCTTTGCTTAGTAGCGAGAAGAGTCGGGACCGAAACTTCCGTGTCGTCCTTGAAGAACCTGGCTAAGAAAAGTCTTTCCCAATCTACCCATTTCTGAATAGATCCAGTAGACAGTTTCATGAACCACTCGAAGGCAACTCCTTTAAGAGTACCGATAAACAAATGGGTCAGGATGGCGTCGTTTGCTACCACATCATCAGTTTGTGACTTGAAGTAGTAGATGTGTTAGTTCAGTGACCCTGTACCATCGAAAGGTTGTAAAGTCGGAGCATATCCGGGATTGTCTCAATACAGTGTGTGTGATAAAAGTGAATAAAAATGTATAACTCAATAAATATAGCTAAGATATAAAAATAAAATAGTAAGCTATATGTAAAAAGAGTTAGGAAAACTTCCCTATAGACAAGAAGAACAGTGAATGACGGAATTTGAAAGCCTCTTCTTGTTGTAGGAAACTTCTTTTGAAACAGACTGATGAAAACAGCTTAACAGCTCTTTAAACAACTCTTAAACCTTTGTTAAAACTTAATGTAAAACAAAGCTCTTTGTATTTGGTTGGTTACTGAAAGAGAAGAGCAATGGGGTATTTATACCCACTCAAAATATCAGCCAAAACAAACTAGAAGAGACCAAAATAGCCCCAGAGATTCCAATCAGAAAATAGCCATTGGAAGGCAATAATGAGTTCGGCGGTCGACCGTGGAAATCTCGCGGTCGATCGCGAAGCACAAAAAAGCTGAGAATAGAAATAAAAAAACTGGCGATCAACCGCGAAAGTCTCTGGATGAGCCACGGTCGACCGTCACGGTCAACCGTGATCCAATAAAAAGCAGACTATGAAAATTAACCACTGGCGGTCGACCGTGGCGGTCGACCGCAAACTGATATATGCTGAAAACCTGTTTTGGGCTGATTTTAAAAATACTTTAAAAATATCAAATTAATTTCAAAAATAGTAAAACTTTGGGGAAAGTTTTTAAATGATAAAATAAACATGTTTGAAAAGGAATTTTTGGTAATGCAATTTTCGTTTGTGAAAACTAACTGTTTTTGAAAAGTGTTCATAAAACCTGTTTTTCGTGAATATGAAAATTGAGATATGACTTGTAAATACGTATATATTTCATGCATACATTATATATATATATAATGAAGTGTGAAAGAGCTGCAAACATGAAATGAAAACTATTGTAAGAAAGTTTGATGAAAAATCTTTTATATAATAGAAAACATCAAATCTGTGTTGAGTGTACATATATTGAGCTTAAATATAAACATACAATATATGTAAGCAAACTACTCTTATACCTAGGTGAATGCATACACATGAACTGAATCTTTAAATCTTAATTACCGTGTGTTGAATTACCTGAAAAGAGAAAAACCAAACAACGAGAACTAGAAAATATATTAGCTATAAATTGTTTAACAAATCATCATCAAAACTATAGGGCCAACAATCTCCCCTTTTTTTATGATGGAAAACAATTTATTTAATGGTATGAAATACATATTGATAAACCACATATAACATGAATAAACTATATTAACATGAATTTAAAAACCATATATTAAACCACATATCATAGCATTCCATCAATATGAATTAAACATTAAACTGAACATTAATATGTAGATTTTCTCCCCCTTTGACAACATCAAAAATGGAAAAAATATAAATAGGAGCAATGCTCCCCCTGCATTCAAGTACAGATAATAAAAAATTATATGGCCAAAGCTCCCCCTGTCAATTTGCATAAATGGCATATAAAGATCATATATAGGAGCTAAGCAACCATATCCATCCATATACAACCATAAACATTTGAAATTTATAGACCAAATCAATCACAAAGCATCATTAAAAACCAAACTAAAATCATAAGCAAACATAACCATAATTTGTTCCACAATACTACACAGTTTTCCACACAAACCATACACAATTTGTTCCACAATACTATATAGTTTTCCACATAAACCATAGAGTTATTACAACTCAAAACAAAACATAAGTATCAAGTTTTCTTTCACCAAAATATAAACATAACCATAAGCATAAAATCCAATAATCAACGAGTCAATCACCACCATCATCAGAAGCAGATCCAGAGCTAAACCGAGCCAGAAGCAGATTCTTCATTAGAGCCCTGTCCTTAACCAGATTCAGAACTAGAAGAGGGATCCAGAATCCTAAGAGACTGACGCTGATAACTGAGAATGGTTCTAACGTCCTTCTGAATAGTTGAGACCTGAGTCTCAAGACGATCCAATTGAGCACAAATATCAGAAGTGGAGGAGGTGGAAGCTCTAGACCGAGAACAGGAAGATGATGGCTTAGCAGGATCAGATAAGGAGTCAGAAATTTGCATACGGGAGAGAGAAACTCTATCAAAGTATTCCTTACCCGGATCAACTTTGGGTTCATTGGTAAGAGCAACAGTGAAGTATTGGAGAATGAGGGTGATGAAGTAGCCAAAGGGAAGAAATTTGTAATGCTTGCATGTCATGTTTTTAAGAAAAACATTTGCCCAGTTCACTTTTATTTTGGCAAAGATGGCATAGACATCATTAACCTTATCAAGGGCAAAATGATCAAAGCTACCGGTTTTGGGAATGAGATTTTGAGCAACAATACGAGTAATGATTTTAGCAGTAGGATTAAGCAATTTGTTGTTCATAGGGTAGGTGCAACCGGGCTTAAACATAGAATCGTTCACAGCCTGATCGGTGTGTTTGACAGACATGAGCTCAACGTCACTTAACGGGATCTTAAGGATTCCAGCAAGTTCGTCAGCAAAAAAAGAGATCTGAATATTCTTAACAGATGTGGTGATGGTTTGAATACCATCGGCAGAAGTGGTGACAGACAGATTTGCATAAAACAGATAAATAAGAAATGGGTAATACGGAACATTATGTTCCACATCTAACAGTTTATCCAACCCGACAGCATGTAGAATCTCAAGAAAGTCATACATGGCTAATTCCTCGTATTTAATATACCTACTAGGCAGAATTTTCAACTTAAAAAGCTCCCTGTATATTTTAACAAGGGGTTTGAACAGTAGAAAATCCTCATAGTTAGAGGCAGCAGATGATGATGATGAACCAATGTCAGGTCTAGATCTCTTCTTAGGTGGCATTGTTATCAGAAGAAAAAATAACTAGGGTTTTACAGATAGAAATATGACAGAGTTGAAAACCCTAGAAACCCTAGAATTAAAAATAGAGCGCAAGAAAGAGAAAAAGAAGAGATTACCCAAGATTCCCAAAAGAGATTGAAGAATAGATGATCCGCGGTCGATCGACGACGAGAGTGATGGGCGACCGTGGAGAGATCTGATTTTTGAAAAAAAAAATTCGAAATGAAGGGAAATTGGGGAGTCGAGTGAATTGAAGAGAAGAAGGAATGGCTAGGATCAGCTCAAGGATGAAATCAACGGTGACAGATTAATCGGGTTTAGAAATAGTATAAAATAAAAAACCAAAACCCGATAAGAAATCAAACAGGAAACAGGAAAATTCTCTTGCCGTCGACCGTGGCGGTCAACCGTGGCAATCACAGAAACATTTACGGTCGAACGTGGTGGTCGACCGCGAGAAAAATAACAGCAAAATTATTTTAAAATCTGGTTTTTGAGAGAAATGCAATTTGGACTTTAATAAAGATTTGTTTTATGGATATTATACATATATAAGAAGTTCTTAGCTATTTAAATCATGAAATTATTTTATTTGAGCTTAAAAAGAATAATAATTAACATTTGAGCTTAAGAACCAATTTACTCAAAACAAAAACAAAACAAACAAACAAAAAAATGACAAGAAGCTCATTTTGGTACCCAAATCATTTTGGTGTCCGATCATGTAAATCCAAGGCTCTAGGGTTATGAAACCGTTTAGGCGTATTTTGTGCACTGATACGGTCAAAACAAAAATCGTAAACATGACCCATGCGATTGCAATTTGTGCAATGTAGGGGTTTGAATGGTTTACGTTAACCGAAATGATTTTCACATGGTTCATTTGAAAAAATAGATTTTTCCTTGTAATTATTTTGCAAACAAGAGTTTCTTTTCAAATCAAAACAAAACATGCCCAAATGACCAAAACGACCACAATAATCACATTTATACACATGAGCATGTTTATGATTTACACTATGTGTGTGTACATGTGTTTGTGATGAGGAAGCTTGATGGGATGCACAATCATGAATAGGCTTGCTAATTTTTTGTGCATTATGACAAAATTAAGCTAAATGGCCTTTACGACCGCAAATAGAACATTTAAGAATTTTGTCATACATGTGTGCATAGTGAATAGGTTTCGTAGAAGAAGTAACATTGAACTTAGCACACAAGTCCATGAGCTTTTTATTATTAGCAATACAAGTGTTTAGTATTGAATCTAAGGTAGATATGCGTTTTTTTATTTGATTCAACTCATCATTGTGTATACAAGCATTGCTACTAGAAGTAGGATAAACATGATTATTTATCATAGATTTTAACTTATCTACTTCTAACATAGCATCACATTTTTCATGAAGCAAACTAGCATTTTCTAATCTCAAAGTTTCATTGCATTCATTAAGAATTATATTTTTATTTACAATAAAATTAAACTTAGTGACTAGTGTTTCATGAGTGGATTTTATATTTTTATACTTACTCTTTACATCAATATAGCAATTGTGTATTTTTTCAAGCTCAAGAGCAAGCTCATCAAAAATAATAACATCATCATTATCAAGCTCGCATACCTCACTAGGATTATCACCTAGTGGTAGTGTACATGGAGATGAGGCTTTTTTTTGAACTCAAAACGGGATTTTCCAACGCTTGTTGAATGGCCTCCAAGTCTCCTTCATGTGCTTTAATAAATCTCCATAAGGCTTAAGTGTTAGACCCTAGAGGGGGGTGATTAGGGTCTTATGCTAATCTAATCCGATTAAATGCCAATTAAAACTAATTTACAAGTTATCCTAGCAAGTATGAAATGCAACAAAGTATATGAGCTAGGATAAGCAATATGAACAATGAGATATATCCTATATGATAGAAATATATGCAAGGATATATAAACAATAAGATATATCCTAATAAAGAGATATAGACAATATATGTGCAAGGATATAAAACTAACACAAGGGTAAACAATATAAACTAGATAGTGGATCATATAAATAATGAGCTAATGACAATGGCGACAAGAAATATAAACACAAGTATAAATAAACGCCAAAGCACACTCAAACATAAGATATGATCATGGAGTTCGGACCTTCCGTCCTACGTCTCCGCTCCCCACTCCCGGGGAGAAATCCACTATCACAACCGGGTTTTCTACGCTCACCCGAACAACGTTTACACCTCACA
>BQKN01058650.1:0-10431 GCA_022839385.1 Asparagus kiusianus | reverse complement strand
CAATGAGTAAATAAAATCAATACAACTAAACTCAAATATGAAATCTAGCTTAAGAGCAATGATAATCAAACAAGTATATAAATGTAAAGCTAGAGTTTGAGTTTAGAAAACTTCTCAATTGATAACAAGATGGAGAGATGGAGATTGAAGCCCAAACAAGAAGATAATCTCCTCCACTTATGAAAACTTCTTCACAAACAAAACAAACCCTTAAACACACTTAAACCTTGTTTAAAAACTTGTTTAAAAACTTCTTGATTAACTTGAAAAGACATCAGCAATGGGGTATATATACCCACTAGAAATCTCAGCAAAAACCCCAAAACAAAAGACTAAAAAACCCCTAGAAAATCGGCTCAGAAAAGAGTCGTTGGAAGCCAACGGTCAACTTGTCGGTCGACCGGAAAATTATTCGGTCGACCGATGAAGCCGTTCGGTCGATCGACGAGAAAGTTCGGTCGACCGCTATTTAGGTCGAAAACAAAAAGAACATGCTAACATCTTCGGTCGACCGGTGCGGTTGACCGATGGAGCTCTCGGTCGACCAGACCGGTCGACCGACAGACTCTCTGTCGCCCAGTGAGCATATGAACTCAGGTTTGGTCGACCGGTTCGGTCGACCGAAAACTGATATATTCAAAAATAGGTTTTTAAACAGATTTTTTGACTTTTGGAAATTTGTTAAAAATAACAAATGATGTCCAAAAATTATAAAACTTTGGGAAATGTATATAAACATGAAAACGAACATGTTACAAAAAGAATTTTCTAAATTGCATTTCCCATTTGTGAAAAATCATCATTTTGTAAAATAGTCCAAAACACGAAAATGTAAGATACTTGAATTTTGATGTTTTGACATAAACCAACTTTTGAAACTTTGTGAAATGTTTTTATAGACTTTGTAAAACATATATAAACTGATATTAAAGTCTATAAACTAATAAGACAGTATTTTCACAAAATTACATATTCTATGCAATGTTTTCAAAAACACAATAGAGTATGAAACATATGATTATATATATGAATGTAAATTTGTTTCATATCTATATAGCTAAACCAAAACACAATAATAAATATAAAATATGTAATCTCATATTTATGAACATGAAAACTCAAAACTATGTATATATATATATACCTATATATATATATATATATATATGGAAACCAAACATATATGTATATATGAAACTATATATATACATGAAAACCAATATAATGTGTATGTATAATATTGAGCTTAAAGTATCTAACACACATAATATAAACTCCTAAACTACATTACCTAAGCAATCTTGATCTTCATTGTAGCTCAACTTGGTACACGTGCGGATGAAGCTTGAACTTGATCTTTAACTTGAATTGTATAGGCTTCAACTCGACATTCCGCCAACCTCCTTTGGATATGATCGTTGAAGCTCTATTCCATCCATCCTCCAACTATGTTGTTTGTCTACAATAAGTACGAAAACATAAATACTAGACAAACAACATTAGTGGTAAATTGTTTGTTAAACATCATCAAAACAAGAAGGCCAACATTAAGCACTATCAAAATTAGCAAATTTGTTAGAAAAAGAAGAGTGAAAAGCGTTAAGAAAATATTCTAACAAAAGCTTGTTCATATTAAACAATCTTTTATCATTTCCGCTCCATTTGGATTTTTTTAAAATCGGAGCAATATAAGCATCCTCAATAATTTCCTATAAATCAAATTGTTTAAATTGAACAAAAAGTTTGAATCTAACACGCTATTGAGCATAGGAAAAAATATCCAAACGAGGGGTAATATTAATAGCATAACCTAGACTAGATGCATCATACATATCCATAATGATTATATGCAAGAAGCAAAAAGCAATCAACACTAGATTAGCATAAAAACGATAACTTGGATCTTTAACTTAAGGCGATTAGTCCTTAAATCAAAGAGCATCAAGCTCTGATACTAATTATTAGACCCTAGAGGGGGGGTGATTAGGGTCTTATGCTAATCTAATCCCGATTAAATTCTAATTAAAATAATATTAATTAATTTGTTCTTGTAAGAATGATATAAGATAGATATGAGCAAGAATGATATGAATAAGTACAAATAAAAAGTACGCTAAGCAAAACACAAACAAACGATATGTTTACGAGGTTCGGTCACCACGACCTATGTCCTCACTCCTCACCTCGAGGAGACCTCAACTATCACACTCCAGTTTGGAAGTCGGAACTTCTACACACTCGGTTTACAAGCTTACCTAAAACTCTTACACAACAAACACTATGCAATCACACTTTACACACTAAGTGTAGCAACCTAGCACGTGTCCTCCTCCTAAAGTGCTCGGATGCAACCTCTCCCTAGGTTCGTCAACCAACGCCATGCCTATTGGATTCGATCTAGTCTCTCGCCTCACACTTCTCTCGGTGTATAAGTGTATTACAAGTGATACTCACAAATAAATGTTAAATAGAATGGTTTGTTCATAACAACAAATGAGAACGCAAATGAAGCTCACACTCACTAAATCACACACCACAACCCACAATATATAGTATGGAATATTCAGCACAATACAGTGTGTGTGATAACAGTGAATGAAAATGTATAACTCAATAAATATAGCTAAGATATAAAAATAAAATAGTAAGCTATATGTAAAATGAGTTAGGAAAACTTCTCCATAGACAAGAAGAACAGGGAATGATGGAATTTGAAAGCCTCTTCTTGTTGTAGGAAACTTCTTGTAATAATCCATTTTTTTTAGTAGCAAATCAATAGATTAAATGGAGTAAACATGCAAGGTCTTATATAGGAGGTCCACTTGATATGGAATTGAAAAAAAAAACAAATTTCCTTAAGGCCATTTGTGTGAAGATTAACCTAGCAAGACCATGTATGCAACCCCATCTTCTGCAGGATCTGTTGCATGATTTGTGATTGTTATTAATATTATTTTAATTATCTTGTATTAATATTTTAGCCTACACCCTTATCTTCTTGTTTTTGGGTTTTACCCTTCTCTCTCATTATTTTCTAAACGAGCCATATATATATTTTCCCTCACATGCCAATCAATCAGTTATTTATCTCCCCTTAATATTCTCTTTGGAATTATTTCCATAACGTCCCAAATAATTTCTCTAATCAATCCCCAAATCACTCTCTAATCACCCCATAATCATGTTTATTTCAAACCATACTTAGGCACTGTTTGGCAACCAAAAAAAGTGTCTTATCTAAGAGCTTATGTCTTATTGACTTGGTCAATAAGCTAGTAGAGTTGTTTGGTGACCAAAAATAGGAGGAGATTATTTTGGAGATTGTGTCTTTTGCAATTAGCTTTTGGAAAGCTATCTCAAGTAGCGTTTGTCCTTGGGAAGGAGCTGCCAATTTTTTTCTTCCGTTTTTGTCCCTAATAATTCTAATTTTATATCAATAATATTGCATGTCTTTTTTAGTCATTTAAGAAATTTAAGCTAGTTGTACAGCTACTTTTGCCAAATAGCTCTAGTCAATCAGCTAGCTACACAGCTAACAGCTTTCAGCTACAATTTCACAGCTTTCAGCTAGCTTAACAGCTTTCAGCTATAATCTCGTAACTTTCAGCTAGTTTTGCCAAACAGAGCCTTACTCACATGATTTTCTCTCTCTTCTATTATTTCTCTCTCTCTCCAATTATTTCAGATCCAGCTCTCCTTCAACATCTCTCTCCTTCCCTCTCTCTCTCTCTCTCTTCAAACAAACCAAAACTCCAGATCTCACCGACGAACTCCAGCTCCGCCCTCCCATCGTCCTCCCTGACCTCCTTCGAGCTTCCCCCAAGCCACCTCGTCAACCCCGCGTCGTCCACCGCCCCCAAACCCGCCTGAGCATGCCGCCGCCGCGAGCTTCCCTTGCCAACCGCCACGGCCAGCCTCCACAAGACGAGCTCCAGCCCCGCGACCACCTGCCCAACTCGACAGCCTCCTACTTTTCCGTCTACGAGCAGCGTTCTTCTTGGCTTGTTTCAAAGCCTTTGCGGCAACGTCATTGGCGTTTACAGAGTTCGCTTCTTCTATAGGTCGCTTGTGACCCGTAGCACATCGTGTTGATGTAAACGTAGATCGTTCAACTCGTTGGACGAGTTCAGTAGAGGCTAAGCCCGCTCCTTTGGAGGAGAGGCTGTTTGATGAATTCCGACCAAAGGATAGGGATTTCTTCAGCATTTTAGCAACAGGTTTGATCTCTTTGGAGATCTTTCAGATGTTGCGCCTAGCCTTGGGGCTAAGCGATCCAGAGGAAAGAGCTTCTTCGTACTTGGCTTGATCAAACTCTACAACGAGAGTTTCCACAGTCGTTCCAGCGAGATGAACATCGGATTGCACCATCACTTCTTCGTCAGAGAAGCTAGTCCCCAGCGGAGTCGCCATCTTTTGTTTGGTGGAAAATTTGTAGTAAAAAGAAATGAAGGAAAATTAATTTGTATTCTTTCGATTTCAATTATAATTGGATTTCCTGATTACAAAAGAGAGGTGTAGGCTGTCTAAAAATCACAATGGATAGCTGATTAAAACAAGCCCCGATAACAGAAGTCACAATCAAACGACTTCCACGATCACCTCAAACACGACCTCATTTCTGAGATGATTGATCTTGATGGCTGCGACAACAGCATGACTAATAGAGATGCTGATGAGCAGTGTAATGATTTTAGAAATAAAAGGTTGGACTTAGGTTGTGAATTGCTTGGTAGAGAGCTGTGGGCAAATATTCGCCTAAAAGACACTATGGATGTTGATTCCCGTCTAAGCTCCTACAACGAAAGCTATAATCAAATAGCTTTCGGGTCGATAAACGAAGAAACTGCAAATGGAGGCCTTTTCACATAGATCGAGAAGAGTTACAATTCGACGACACTTCCGACAACTGATGAAAACTCTATTCAGCAGTCTTCACACTCTACAGTGAAGGTTACAATTTGACGACTTTCACACTCCACAATAGCTAAAGCGAGGATTACAGAACAACGGTCTTTGCAACACCTTACAGAAGAAGTTACAAGTCAACAAACTCCTTCTAAAACGCGGAAGTCATCTCCGCGTCACAAATATGGAAGTGCAGGCGACCCCCGCGTTTCCAAGTCACAACTCAACGTGAGCGACCCTCGCGTTCATAAGGGTTCAACTCACACCGACCCTCACGTCACCAAGCAGGCAACAAATCAAAACACGAGCGACCCTCGCGTTCATCAATGTTCAGCTAACACCGACCCTCGCGTCACAATTCTAAGACACGAAGTTGGGTTCTGAACGCCAGAGTGGGCGTTTGACTTGTTCAAACACAAGTCGAACGGTTCCAGAACTGTTTATCCCACGTTCTGAGGGATTTTCGCCCACGTAGGAGCGGATATAGGGGTCAGTTACAACCCCTCATCCCCCTATAAAAACTCAACAAACTCGACAGAGTAAAAGGCTGGCTTTTGAGGGGTTGAAGAGTGGAATCAGGAGTTAGCAGTTGAAGGGAATTCTGGAGGATCTCAACCACTCAGGTTCGGTGATTCAACAGCAGCAGCAACTAAATCTTTTAAGATAAGATTTTTGAATCAATCTCAGAAGATTAAATCTGAGAGGATTCTTCGACAACAGATAACAGCTTGATCATTAACCGAATTTTCGGTTCTAACAACTCTATCTACAGAGTTTAAACTCGTTCAGAGTTCTTAAACTCATTAAAGAGTTACGTATAAAACTTCCTATAGAAGTTCATCGTTCCCACGAGATAAGAGACGGTCGGATCGTCAACGAAGAGCAAGTTCGACGCAAGCAATCGAAGGAGGCACTCCATCGCTACTAAGAAGAACCCAGTTTTAAACAAAGGAGAAAACCAGATTCGTTTTCTTCTCTTTTGTAATCAAGTTATAACCGAGATCAAAGGAATCAAAGTCAAATTTTCTTTATTCTCTTTTTTACAATTTTTCCAACAAACAAAAGATGGCGACTCCGTTGGGGACTAGCTTTTCCAATGAAGAAGTGGTAGCGTAGTCCGACGTCCACCTCATGGGAACGACTGTAGAAACTCTCGTCGTAGAGTTTGATCAAGCGAAATACGAGGAGGCCTTGTCCTCTGGATCGCTTAGCCCTAAGGCTAGGCATGGTGTCCGCAAGATCTCTAAGGAGATCGATTCTGTTGTTGAAGTGCCGAAGAAAGCCCTCTCCTTCGGCCAGGAACTCAAACTGGCTTTGTTGGCGGAAGATCCCACATTCACGTCAGCAAGGCATGCTTCGGGCTACAAACGGCCTCTGGAAGAAACGAGTTCCATATGCGTCAACGACGCTGCTGCTAAGGCTTTAAAACAAGCCAAGAAGAACGCCGCTCGCCGACGGGGAAGATCCATATGACGAGCACACTTACGTGAGAGCCGAATGTTGGCTCAACGCGAAGATCGCGTTCCTGAAACTTCAGCCGAACTTAGCGTTCCCAAAACAGAACGCTCGCTTCGTAGCAATGAGCCCAACTATGAGCCTCAGCTAATTCAGCTAAAACGCGACCCTGGGTGGCGCGTTGTCTCCTCAAAACGCAGCCCTCAGAAGGAAGCTGTCAAACGTGACCCTCAGGGAAGCGTTCAATCAAAACACGACCCTCGCGGGTCTGTTTCACCAATTAAACGCAACCCCCAGGGGCGCGTTCAAACAAAACATGACCTTTGCAGGTCTGTTTCACCAACTAAACGCGACCCCCAGGGGCGCGTTCAAACAAAACAGGACCCTCGCGGGTCTGTTTCATCATTTAAACGTAGGCCTCGGCCTAACGTTTACAAATCCCAACGCGACCCTCGCGTTAATCTTCAAGAACGCCACTCTGGTGCTGTTCTTCGAGAACGCAAACTTCAAGAGGTCCGCCAGGTTCAGAAAGATCAGCGTGGTTTCAAAATCCACGTTCGACAAGAACTAGTCTCACCTACCCAAGGGCAGGGGGTTCCATCTCCACTTCCAAGCCCGGGGAAAAGTTCCTCCTAAGTTCCTGATCTGCGGGAATTATTATCAAGAGGAAAACCAACAACGCAAGCAACTCACTCATGCCAATGTGAGAGGCTTATTTCGGCGGTTCTTTCAGAGTGCCATTGCTGCACATCCTCGCCTCGGCAATCTGTGTTTGAAAGGTTAACAAATGTCGTTAGGCCCGCCAAACGACAACGCCGACACAAAAAGAAATCTGAGTACCCTCAGGTCACTATCAACATGATCGGCCGAGGGAAAGCTTCGCATTCCGATTCCGACGAGTCGCAAAGAAGTCACTCCCCAACTGTTAGGGAAATTTGTGACCAACTCGAAGGAGTATATCGGAATACTCGGACTCGGACAGGAGCTATTCGCCCGGTTAACTATCAAAAGTTAGCCAAAGGCATTACAATAAGTGATGAACACTCGGCAATAGCCGAGTCTCAATCTTCAAGCTCTGTCGGAGCACAAGGAGTTTCTGCCTACATGACGGAAAGCCCCGAGGATATAGCCAAAAAGGTGAACGAGCACCATGTCATGCTCTAGGCGCAACAGGAGACACTTCTCCAATTAAAGGATATGTTGGCCCAGCTCCTCGCCGAAAAAGGCCACAAACCTGAGTCTTCCCGGAAGACAACTTCAAAGGGAAAGCAGAAAGCGCACGAACATTCAGATCGTGAGACTCACAATCTTGAATCCTCTTCCGAAGGTGAGAAGGAGATGGAAAAAGAACTGCACCCTCAGTCCACCAAAGTAGATGAGTTAGGAGCTCGTCTTAATGCAATTGCTAACAGGAGCGAGCTCTGCGAAGAAGGAGTGGTTCGGCTTTATCCTGCGGAATGGGATACAGCTCCCTACCCGCCAAAATTTAAGGCTCCAACCTTGCAACCGTTCGACGGCACGGGATCGCCAAATCAGCACATTTACTACTTCAAATCCCAAACTAGAGACGTGGTAGCAAATGACGCCATCTTGACCCGCTTATTCATTGGCACGCTTAAAGGAGTTGCCTTTGAATGGTTTATGAAACTGCCTGCCGGATCTATCCAGAAATGGGTAGACCTGGAAAGGCTATTCTTGGCCAGGTTCTTTGAGGACGACACGGAGGTTTCAGTCCCAACTCTCCTCGCCACCAAGCAAAGGAAGGGAGAGTCCATCAAAGCCTACGTGGAAAGATTCCGCAGCATGGCATTGTGATGTCCCTCAGGTATGACTCAATCAATCCTGATTGAAACTTGTAGGCACAACCTGCAGACTCAGCTCCTTGCTCAGATGGGAGTAGCGGAGTGTCGCTCCTGGAGACAACTAGTTTCACAAGGAGAACAAGTGGAAGAGATAGTGGCGAGAGTCAAAGCTGAAGAAGTGCCACAACCCAAACCGCAACAACAACAGCAACGTAATCAGAACAATGTCCAGCGGTCTAAGGGGAAGGAGACTCTAGCAGCTGACTACACGCGAGTGCCACCACCTACCAAGCAAGGCAAAACGCCAAATCAGCAAAGAGCGCCCAAACAATATTCATTCAAAGAGGAGCATGTGGATACCTTATTCCAATTGCTTCGAAAGAACAACAAGCTCCACTTGCCTGAAATCAGGAAGCCAGATGAAGCAGGAAAAGTGGATGACCCCAACTATTGTCGTTATCACAGATTTCTGGGGCACCCTACCAAAAAGTGCTATGTCTTCAAAGACATCTTGCAGAATTTGGTAAACGCTAATGTGCTCATCTTAAAGCCAGAGCAGAAGACCGTATCCACTAATATGATAGCGGTCCAATTTGGTGACTTTCCCCCGGTGGTAACCGCGAACGGTGTTATGCCCATCCACAAGGGAGAAATGCACCTAAAGAATGCTGACTTGCATAGTCAGAAGGACAGGGAGTTGGTACCCCTCACCACCCTAAAAGGGGAAATCATGTGGGTCCACCCTGACTTGCTTGGAGATCAACAGTGGACGAGCACCTCGTCCATAAAGAAGGGAGGCAAGGCTAAATCTTCCAACATGATTAGCCCCTCCATTACCGAAAACGATGACCACCTCAAACCTCTTACTGATTCAGAAGAGGAGAGGATTGTCCTGGCAGCATGTCCAGGAAACAACCCTGGCACTCGGTCAGGAAAAGCCTATTTGAGGGATTACGGCCAGAATGCTCAAGAGGTGGAAGAACAGCCCCAAGACGCTGGGGGTTCTGTGCCGAAGAAGCCGGTCGACAAAGGCAAACAGAAAGAGCTCCGGTTTAATAAAAATCTTCACCAGGAACTCGGGGAGTCAAGCGCTCCCTTTCAATTCAACGTCATGGCGCAATTGGCCAACATACCGGCCAGAATTACTTTATACGAGCTCTTGAAGTTATCTAAAACTACCAAGGAAGCTCTGATCGAAGCTTTAAAGAATACGGAGAGCTTTATTACACAAGTCACTCCGATTCCAGAGGCTTCTGATGATCAAACCTGTCTGCAATGCCTGCAAGCGGCAAGAAGTCTACCATGCATATCATTCACACAAGAAGACATGCAGGTCAAACACGAACATGACCGACCACTGTACTACATAGGGTATATTGGATCTTCGGAAATCAGTCGTGTTCAAGTTGACCCGGGCTCAGCGCTCAGCATCATGCCCTACAGGGTCATGCAGGTATTAGGGATTCCTATGCACCGACTGCACACTACTCAGACTACTATCTTCGGGTTCAATGCAAACAGTACCCGACCCCTGGGAAAGATCAAGCTCAGGTGCCAGATCGGAGATCTCAAGTCTGAGGTAGCATGCTACATCATAGATGCGGACACGTCTTACAATCTTTTGCTAGGACGACCATGGATACATGCAAACCGTATTGTCCCATCCACCCTGCACCAGGTTATGAAGTATGTCAATGACAAGGGCGAAGTTCGAACCTTAATCGTAGAAAAATACCCCTTCCGAGGAGTAGAAAACTTCCACACCGACTCCGTCTTCTATCTGGAGTCCCAGGAGAAAGAAGATGTAGACAGCGGTAACGAAGCTGACATCGAGCCAGGTCCTGACGAAGACTGTCCTTGGGAATTAAACTTTGATGTAATGGGTCAGGGTGAGAGTAATAATGAAGTATCGAGTGGGGGCGAGTGGTGCATTAATGAAGATTTTATTTTAGCGTACTTGTCTGATGTCTCTCTTAACAATAAAACAAATAGAGAATAATTCTAGTGCAGGTACCAACCCATGGCACGTACTGTGCACAGAGGCATCACTCACATTGCCGATCAAGTCGTCTTTTGTTTCAGACGAAGAAATAGAGGACGCACAGAAGGCTTTCTTTAAAGTCCCATCCAAAAGGAAAGGGCGGAAGCCGATCTGTTTCGGAAAAGTCAAACCGATACAACTCAAACGAGGAAGCTCGGAGGAAGACGATGGAGTTCCTCAATTCCATTATCACGAACCTAACTCCCTTCGACTAATGAAACAAATGGG
>BQKN01058648.1:0-13034 GCA_022839385.1 Asparagus kiusianus | reverse complement strand
TATTTCCCAACAATAGACACACACTTTCCTAACAATTTCTTAACAATATACATGAAAACAATTCCAAAATAATTTCACAACAATATACATGAAATTCCCGTCTCATTCACAACAATATACATGAAAATCACATATATACTGAATTACAACAATATTCATAAAATTCAGATGAATCAAACAATACTCACGAAAATCACATATATAAACAATAATTGATTCACAAAAGTATCAAATTTGAACAATCTAACCATATCGTTCTTGAAATTCACAAAAGTAACAAATTTGAACAAAGGAAATTCACATACATCCTAAAAGTTCTCTCCTTCCTCTCCCTCTCTTACCTCTGCCCCCTCCCCTCCTGCCCCCTCTGTCCATGCTGCTGAGCCTCGATGATCTGAGTACATAGTTTTGAACACACTAAGCATGATAAAAGAAGCACAAATGCATACATAGTTTTGAACACATAAACATAAACATAGTAGCAACATACAACATATTACACAAGCCTTAGACAAATCAAACAACTAATACATAGTTTTTGACACATATTTAAACTAAACAACTTAAGACATTGTTTTTGACATAAACATAAAACTAGTGCAAAGCTACATGATGCATGCAAAGTCTTCTAAAAAGATGGGCCCGGTGGAGGTTGATTTCCTTGGAAGGATGCATTGAGCTTCATGTCCAAAGTATCAAAACTTCATGTTCATTGTATCAAGCTTCAAGTCGAAAAAATCAAACTTGTTGGTTAACGCTTCTTGATTCTTCAGCACAAGTACATTTTGATCATACAAAGCTTTTTGTCCAGTTTCCAAATCAAGTATTCGAGCAGACAAAGTATTGTATTGTGCGTTGGAGAAGCAAGAAGGTTCATTCATTGGTGGTGGAAAGTGATTAGTAGAGGATCCAGCTTCACAAGTGGCTTGTGTGTATCTTGGGGATTTTGTTTTGGTTGAGGGTGAGGCTCATCTTGGTGAATTTCAAAGTTGCTTAATTTCATCCGAGTTAAGGCATTTGAATCAAAATACTCGATAGAACGGATCTTAGAGTTTTCACTTTCTAGATCAACATGATATGCCTCAAAGATTTTTCTGAGAAAAGCTCCAAATGGAAGAGATCCCTTAGGAAAAACTAAAAGATTTTCATAAAACACATTAGCCCAATTTACTTTAATGTTAGCCATAATTGCATAGAGAGCTTTGGCTAGGTCAAGAGATATAAAATAATTAAAAACTCCCTGTTTTTGGAAAAAGATTGTAGGCAAAAATTCGAGCTAACATTAAAGTAACAAAATGTTGAGAGAGAAAATTTGATGAGGAAGAAGATGGAGAACATTGCTCGAATTCTGTCATTTCCGAGGAGGAGAGCTCTAGTATTTATAGGGGTTGGAGGCGAATATTCATTGCTCCTCTTCCGTATCCGTTGCGCACTATCCGTGTAACTCCTCGCGCCAACTCCGCATCCGTTACGAACAGATCAAGCAGAAGAAAACGGTAAAAAATAAAAATCTGAGAAATAAAAATGTTGCGTGTGGGGGCGCGCGTCGCGGCAAGGCGTGCACGCGTGTGGTAGAAATAGCCCAAACAATGCAAGGCTCAAAACACTTCCTCAAAGCCCAATATAATATGAACCAATATAAACCTCTTGGACTTCTTTTCATTTTCCGATATGGGACTATTCAGAAAGGAAAAATTGTCTTTTCCATGAACAAAATATCCAACATTTTTGATATACGTCTACGAAATAAGAATGGCTTCACCAAACCATTGAGAATTAATTATCAGAAAACCAAACCCGAATAAAACCATCTCCAACTTTGTCGTGAGGAGTTCTCTGCTCTTCACCTTTTTAAAGCTAATGCAGACAATTCCACGATGGCAAAATAAAATTTTCCTACATTTGATTAGAATATATAAATTAGGCAGAGGGAGGTTGCATCTGAAAGAAATGCCCGATTGATCTATGTTGATGATTGATGGCCTCCATATGATGTTTTTGCTAGCAACTACCGCGGAGTTTGAAACGCATAACGTACTTCGCGTGTGGCGATGTAGCAGGTAGTTTTTGAAGTTCTTCAACAATCCGGGAGAAACTATGAGTCAAAACACTGTCTAAAGCTGCTATCATCATCATTTCCAATTCTGGTGCCGCTCCGAGTGCGCACTTGATCGCGGTCCACCTCCCTGTAAAGTCGATCGATGTATCATACTTCCCTTAGCTGCCTGAGGGACGACAATTGATGCTTACTGAAATCTCGTACCTCTAAACATCGTGCTTGCTTTGGAGAATCCTTCATTCTACGTCGGATAAAGACGAAACAGAATGGGTTATCCCTGGTTAATTTTATGAGAAGTCAAAAGAAAAGCTACACGTCATATAGCTACCACATTGTTCTTTTTTTGTATATAAGTTTCACATTTCTAATGTCATGGAGTCTCAAAGTAGGAAAACATTAATTCGTGTGACTTGTGCATAGCAAATGGTGACATGCAAATGCTGGAGTCCAGTAGAAGTTGCACAACTTCCAGATTTCAATACAAAGAATCAGGTTGTGCAACATAAATCAGACACGTCGGGGTGTGCACCACATTGATATGCAAAGATTATCGGTCATGCATGCATACGTATGTTCTTACTTCCTCTTAACCTGGAAATAAACGTAGGTTTATTATCATTTTTGGGGGAAGATATATGGGCAGTAATTAAAAAATATATACACAGGTACAAGTTTGAAAAAGATAATTAATTTCGCAAATGCACTTATATATTTGAGGGTGTGGTACGCTAGGATATCAATTAAGCATCAGTTTGTGCAGTGGAGTATAATGAGAGAAATATTATCAAGTAGCAGTTATGTACAGATGCCATTATAATGTATATATCTTACTAACTGTGAGATCTTTTTTCTACATATACACTAATTAAATTTCTGCAACACCCGCTGTATGGAAGTCAAGGGCATCAATAACTCATGGTCCTTTGGAAAACACAGCTTCCTGTATCGTATGGCCATTATATTTTACAATTATCTCTTTTTTTTCTTTTCCATTTCTTTTAATATCTAAACACAATTTCTCCCGTTATTTTATCTGTATCCGTATTCGATTTTTGCGGATATTGAAATGAGTTTTTCGAGCTTAGAGCATACCCGTACTTGTGACGATAATCATGATTCAGAACTACACGTCATGACCCCTAATATTTCGTTGGAGCCAAAGACGCTGTGCTTGTGGTAAGATACTACTCGAAAAGGCAACGTGGAAGATTCCCGTTCTTCCAAAGCCAAATTTTGTTTCCTGGGCTATCCTGTTATTATTTATCAAGGCGAGGGGGTATTACGAAACAAAATTTCCACTTTTCCATTATCCCCTCAATTAAAATCGTATTTAACAAACGAAAAAAAACGAGCGAAAGCTAGCAGGCCTCGTATCTTCCGTTATCCTCTCGAGCAGAAGAAAAAAAAAACTAGGGAGGGGAGGAGAGAGAGAGGAGAAATGGCGGGGGAAGCAGTTAGGGTGAGCGCCACGTCGGCGTCCTGCGGTCCGCTGTGCCGCCGGAGCGCCGCCGCGACGTCAGCGTCCCGCCGCCTCCTCGGCGGCTCGAACCGCCCATTCTTGCCGTCGAGCCTCGTAAAAAGTTCTGATTTTTTTGGGAATGTCCGGTTGAGGTCCGAGTCCGCGGTCCCTTTCGTACTGAGAGAGCGAAACGGCCATGGCCAGGGCTCCGTGAAGGCCATGGCGGCGCCCGAGGGTGAGAATTTCTCTTCAACTTTTTTTGCTGTTGTTGTAGGAGCATGCTTTACTTGACTATGCTGTCGAGTGGTGAATTCTAGCTGTGGCTGTGAGTTTTGTGTTTAAATTGAGAAATGCATGCCGACTGTTTGTTAAAATGCTTGTGTGAGTTTATCCGTCACGTTAAGGATAAATATAATAAACCCCTTTTAGCTATACCCTTTTTTTCTCACGAAACCCCCTCATCTAAATATTCCAACAAATCCCGCTTAAAAAGTTTTGATTTTTTTCGTGCAGACGTCTGGACTAGACATGTGTCCGCAGTTCAAAATCTATAAACACTTAGTTCCCGAATAAGGTAAAAACATATATATAATCGTTGTATCATTAGCCCAAAAATTCTGCATGCGGACGTCTGGACTAGACATGTGTCTGCAGTTCAAAATCTATAAACACTTATTTCCCGAATAAGGTAAAAAATATATATAATCGTTGTATCATTAGCCCAAAAATTCTGCATGCAGACGTCTGCCTATATGTCTGAAGAACCAAATTTATTATCTAACAAATTAATTGT
This sequence comes from Asparagus kiusianus, assembly GCA_022839385.1. Classification (NCBI taxonomy): domain Eukaryota; kingdom Viridiplantae; phylum Streptophyta; class Magnoliopsida; order Asparagales; family Asparagaceae; genus Asparagus; species Asparagus kiusianus. The sequence continues at coordinate 8,723 of BQKN01058648.1, read as the reverse complement.
TGATCACATATGAGGGGTTCTTTGTTGAACTTTATGGAAGAGAGGTTTTCTTGAAACTTAACCAAACTTTATGATGTATTTAGAAGAAATTGCATTGATTTTTTCCCTTTCACTGGTGTGTGTGTGTGTGTGTGTGTGTGTGTGTGTGTGTGTCCAAACACTGCACTTCATTTCGGGTTGAAGAACTGTTATAGCTTGACATATTGATACACATATAGCAAACGGATATCAATTAAGTACTTTACATTGCAGCAGCATGCTATGTGCCTTATGTTTATGGATATGGCTTGCTTGTGGATATGTGAGTGACATAGCTAAATATTTGAGAAAACATGTTAGCAAGTTGGAGGAAAGATAAACAACATTCTAAATCTCATTTTTTTTAAGTTTTAACTTGGTAATAAGCAATAAATACTTCTTATAAAGTTACTACAATGTTACCTTACACTGTTAGCTATCTGGGAATAAGTATGTTTTCTTCTTCTTCTTTTGAATATACGACCAATGCAAATGAAACTTCTTTTAAAAAAGGATTGGGTGGTCTTCAACCTCTGAACACCCCCCATTATATATACTAGTTGGATTGCACGTGCAATGCACGTGGTAAATTTTTTATTATTTATTTTAAATTTATAATTTTACTTAGTGAAAGATTTGTTATTAAATTATTGAATGTAAGCAATGGATGAAACATATAGACATAAGCTAAAAATTCAACATTTGAATAATGAAATTACATTTAATAATTGATTGGGTGATAGTACACATGCAACATGTTATCTTTGACTAAATCTCAGCATACACAATACACACACAAAAGATTTACAAAAGCAACTTAAAACTGAATAACTTTATTATTCAAATACGAAAACCCCATTTCCTAAATTACCCCTGCTCCTTTATTCTATTTACCACATCAGTTGCCAGTTTTTTTTCTCTTGACACGTAAGCTTCGAATATGCATTTTATTTAGGCTAATTACACTTGGTAGGGGTAATTACGGAAGTTAGCGTTAACAATAAATAAGTAAATGGATATAAATCATTCGAGAAATTACCTTGCTTAAGATGCATTCTACTATTGCATCTTTCTCCGAACACAATAGGATATCATGCAAAACAACACCAAAAATGGCAAACAAACACTGGCAATAATTAGGAAAATTTTATGAAAAAATGTCCTTGTGATTACAATAGAAGCAAATCAATAATCACCTTTCTAGTAAAAAAAAGTCACACAAGACCCTCAGGCAATGGCTCCTTCCCACCGCTTGCAGCAGGTAATACTTTCTGGCATTCAGAGATAGAAAGCCCCCTAAAACGTATACTCTGAAAATATAATCGTTCCATCATCTATTTAAATATTTTGACCAGGCGCAGACATTCTAGAAGGAAGCACACCAAAACTCTCCTGATGTTGTATCAAAATTTGGTTCTTTTGGCAATATTTAAAAAAAAGTGCACTTGTCTTCAATACATAGTATATATTACAATCAAACTCACGTCATCAGGATCAAGTAATAATGTTTCCCATAATAATCCAGTCATTCCTCTCATTCCACCTATAACCTATCACAATTCAACAACTTGAGATCAATTAACGTTATCCACATACTATCGGCTATGTGCCAGTAATAGGTGTGTTTCCCACATAGCCACATGGGAAACATAAAATTGACATATCCGTAATTTGTTGAGATGAACACCATATCCACAGTGATGTTGCTAAGTTAAATTTTTCTATGTTCTGATTTTAGCTTCTTCAACCACTCCTACAATGTATAGTAAAGTAAACAGGGTAAGACTCAAGAAATCAAGCAATTATAAGCACAAGGGAGCATAAGTCTGAATGTTATTTTATTATTATAATGCATAGAGAGAAGAAAGAGTGTAAACTGCATCTTTGGCTAATTAATTATGGGTTTGAAAATAACATGTTTGATGTTTAATGTTTCAGGTATTAGTTTATGTGTCATCTTCAATGTATGCTTTGGATAATTACTCTACATTCAGTATCATCTGAAAACTAATAATTTGCAAATAATTTCTACACATGCGTTGATCTATTAAATTGCTTATTAAAATCAAGCAATACCTTATTTGTAAATCTTTTGTGCGTGTTTTGTATATGCTAAGATTTAGTCATAGAGAACTTGTTGCGCATGCATAAATTTTGTTAGATAATTTTTTATTAATAATAGGAATATAGATGTTTGAAAATCCTTCACTTTCATCTTTCGTTGTTATCCTATTACCACTACCAATTTCAGATTGCTAATAAATATCTTTGTATACTTTTCCTGATGTCTAAATTTAATGTTTAACAAGATGAACGAGTGCTAATTGAGCTGAAGAAAAAAGGTATGCAAGCAAGAGTAAATAAAATGTATGTCACTCATACAGATATTATGAAAAATCCTCAAGCAATTGAAGATGCAGTCAAATGGTCTCATAATTCCACTTATCTTCTTGTTCGTAGTAGCAAGTTCCTCCTTTATTTTTCCTTCAAACAAACATATATTTTTAAGAGAGATCGCAAAACATCAGTATGGTAGAAACATGCTCAAGAAATAAAAAAAGTAAAATTTATGAAGAGAACTCACCATCATTTGGCTCCAATTCTAGTACTTTTTTGAAACTTTCTACCGCAACATCCATATTATTCAGTGCTATTTGAGCCTGGAAAATTTATAAGGCTAAAAATTAGCCACCCAAAGCATGGACAGTCACAATATAGCCAATATATATTTTTGCTCAAAATAACGATGATAGGAGTAATATTCTTATTTATGATAACGAACAGACCAGAGAAAGAAAAAAAATCCTAAACAATATGATAGATGACAGGACTCTCATGTATAAGTAAAGATATCAACTAACATAAATCCTTCCAACCATAGCTACAACTACCAGTAAAATAGCTGCAAATGATGAAATATTTATCGATAGAAATACCAGGGAGCTGGTCAAAGTTAGTTACCGCCCATCATGTTTCTACCATAAGAAGTCGATAGAAATATCAGGTAGCTGTTCAAAGTTAGTTACCGCCCATCATGTTTCTAGCATAAGAAGACAACTGGCTCGAAAGTCGCATCACTATACATGAGTTAACAAGAATATCTCCTTCATTCTCTAAATCTACCAGCAACACTGACTCAAATTATTTGTTTCTAGTTGTGATAATCTCATTAGTGGGAACAACCCCTTACTATGCTTCAAGTCACATAACATGATCTTCAATAGCAAGGATAATAGAAGAAATTACAAACAAGACAACAACAGACTGGAGAATGACAAAAAATAACAAATAAATATTATATATGTTCTTAAATAAATAACAGTAATTTATGATGATAAGTATAACGGAGATTAATTAAGGATAAGGAAGTACATAAAAAGTTTAAATTGAATAAAAGATAAAATGCCAAGTTAATATGATATTATTTTCATCATAACTACACCTATTAATGTTAATATGCTATCTAACATTCATGATTATTATTAAGCAACCTGCAACTATAAATAAATTACAGTTATTATGTCATGTCATTGATGAAAGATGATTGGTAGATTTGTCCATCATCCCATAATGTTTTATCTCTCTAATAACATAATTTGCTAGACGCCTAGAATTGACTATTGAACCAACAACAATTCAATTTCAAAGGAGAAAATGCTATTAACACATGATTAATCCCTCCAACGATTATAGATTCAGAATGTAATGAAGTTATGGTAGTAGGTACACTAACATGTAAAGGTTGCAAAAATAAGGACACTAACTTGACCCTGGTGAAAGTAAGATTTGCCATACCCATCTCTTTCTCTCAATGCAAATTTAGTATCCAATAGGGCACCCTTGAAATCTTATAGTTTAATCTGCATGCCTAGCAGTTGAAAGAAAAAACAAGAGTATCTAAATGAAAATGAAAAGAAATGATCATAAAGGAATGCAACTAACATGGAGTTCTTTGATCGAAAGAGCATGATCAATTTAAATTAGATGACAAAGCCTTTTTGAACTTGAAAAATTATGCTTGCGCTACAACCAATGAAACCACAGAAAGAGGATGCATCCAAGCATAGATATGCATGGAATTTATTGAATTAAAAGTGATTTGCTTGTGTCATTAGCAAATAAAAGAAAAATAGAGCATATTCATGCTTAGTTATATCAAAAATTCACTTATAAGCTGATTTCATGGTTAATAGGTAATCACAACATACTATATTAACCAGAAGGTTACAATATGTTCGGTCAGATAGAAGTTTAGCCAGCAGCATGCCTCAGATATTATGTAGTTGCACTTTACAGCATTCGAAAGCAACAACATGCTGCAAATTTCTTGAAAGAGGATGCAACCAAGCATAGAAATGTAATTTCTTGAATTATAAAAGAGCTTCGGTTGTATCATTAGCAAATAAAAGAAAAATATATCATACTCATGCTTGATTATATCAGAAATTATGTAAGTTGATTCCAAGGTTAATAGTTAAGCACAACTTACTATATTAACCAGAAGGTTACAATATGTCTTGCCAGGTAAAATTTTAGCTAGCAGCGTACCCTAGATATTATGTAACTGCACTTTACAGGCAATATCAGGTGGTAGATATTTTTTGCCAATGTAAAAAACTTAGCTAATTGATCACAGAACCTACGAAAAGTTATAGTTTTTACCCTTAGTTTGCTGATCCAAACAGTATTCCTACAAAGTTTGATGATCAGCATAACTAAAAATCATAACAAGTTAATTACAAGAAGTTGAAGGCTCAACATAACTTTTCAAGCATCCCTATGACATAAAAAATAATTAAAGTGAATCAAAATGCTTACCGAACTATTTTTGAAGATAACAGACTTTGTCTTACGTAATAAAAAAATCTTCTCTGCACAGACATTAAGCAAAACAGGATAATATCCATACTTGAACTCATAGGATCTTTGAAATTCTAATTTCCTGAATAGCGCAAATTAAAGACATTATACACTGTATACATATAGTATTTGTTTAGGAGAATGCAGATTGTTGGTCCAAACAAATAGAGGTTTTCGAAAAAACGTTCAGGAGCCTTGAATACCTGCAGCATGTCTTGAGCAAGAATCAAACATGAAGTTGCTCCATATATAAATCTTTTGGTGATAAATTATTATCCAATGAGCAAGCTTTAATGTGGCTTGTAATTTCATTAGATACATACCTTTCTGGGATTAATTTAATGAAAGTATGGCGAGATATCCAAACCATGACACCAAAAAATGGTATTGTCAATGTAATGTATGGTTATAGGCTTATAGCAAACTTATATGTATTAGGTTATGTATGACCTACTAATGTTTCTTTTACTTTCATCTTTATTACAAGGAGGCAATATGGTTTCCTAGAACAAACCATATATGTGTGTGGGTGTGTGTGGGTGTGTGTGTGTGTGTGTAAGTTCTACTTATTGTGAATAGACCCCTTGTAGTATTGGCTCAAGTGCGATGCATTCCTTAGTGAGCTTTTTCAATTCTTTTAAAAGTGGAAAAAATTACGAGATCTATCCACCTCCTCAAACATTCTTAGCGATTTGAAGAGTAAAAAGAATTTCACTAAGGGGTCTATTTGCATCAAGTAGAACTACAAGGGGTCTGCTTACAGGAGTCTCTTTATAATTGAGTGATACTACAAGGGTTATGTTCGCAATTAAACCTTTATATTTGTGCTCTATATGCAAATGATTAACTATAATCACGTGCAAAATATAGAGCATAGAACCGAACTATAAGAGACTCATCTTTTCTTTCTTTTTTATTCATTCAAAAAGGAAATTTATTCAAGCAATCAGGCAACTACAAAACTTGATAAAATTAAGCAGATATTAGACACCGAACAAAGAGCACCCTCATAAAACTTTTTCTCAAGTGTAAAGCCACGGATTACATAATTTAAATATTATGCTTTAAGCTGAAAGAGCTTTGACTGAATAGAGGTTTGGTTTTGTCTACACAAAAACAGAAACCAAATAAAAGCATGCATGATTAAAAAAAAGGATTCAATTTCTATTTTGTTCAATCCAATAAAATAAATAATCAATAACCTAAAATAAGATAATATCAAATATGAAGATTTACCTTGATAGATGGGTTCTCCTACAATCGTCAAATCCTTGAACCTCTAAACACTGCATGAAAAAGAAAAAATTAGAATAATATCAATTACCATCAAAACTAATTACAATACAAGAAAAGAAACTAAATTCTAATGCGTAGAACTAAAATTAGTTTGGCATTATGAATACTTCAAAGATGCAACCAAAAACATAGATAAAGATGCTAAGTTTGCATGAGAATATGAATGATAATGGATTAGGAGTTTGAATTCAAACCACTTAATAAATGTTCCAAATTAGTAATTTGATGAGCTAAAAAAGTACTAAAATCGTTGAAAGTGCAAGCATATTAACTGTTCTAAGGTGCATAGTGCATGGTACATGATTCATGAACATAGAAAGCTCTACTGGAACAGTATATTGGGTGATAACAAACTATTGAAGCACTCAACCCTACAAAGTGCAAGCATCAAAAGCATTCTAAGAGAGGTAAACATTAGGCTGTGTGGTTTTTCTTTTTTCTTCCTCTAATCACTCTTGGTCATCATGAATCACCAAACAAATTCAAGAAATATTAATTAAAAATTGATAAGTAGTGGTGCTCTATGCAAAAAATTCAGAATGTAAGTCATTCACATGTCCAAATATCATACCTAATTTTATTTAAAATCTAAGAACATTCATATATCCAAATATGATACCTACTTTTGTCTGAAATCTAAAAAATTCACATATCCAAATATCATACTAAGCTTTTTCATGTGCTTCAGTCTGCAAAAAAAATAAAAAATAAAAATGAATAAAAGCATGCATAGTAAAAAAGGTATCTGTTTTCTATTTCAATTCAATCATATAAAATACATAATCAAATAAACCAAATTAAATTTATATAAAGTATTAATATTTACCTTGATAGATGGAAGAATCAGCAGCAACCTCCAAATCCTTAATTCTGTAAATAATTCATGAAAATAAAAAATTAGAAAAATATCAATTGCCAAAAAAACCAATTGCAGTGCAAGAAAATAAACTAAATTCTAATGCATAGAACCTAAATTGTTTCAGAGAAGACATTTACTTTGGTGTTAGGCATAATTCCGAAATGAAAAAATTGCAGAATGAAATTAATTTACATATCCAAACATCATACCTACTTTTATTTGAAATCCAAGAATTAAGAAAGATATTACACAAACTAAGAAGTTTCAAAATCAAAATTAAAAATTAGAAATTGATGAAGTAATACCAAAAAGTTCAACACACTGACAAATCTCTACGAAACAGTCACAACCAAAGTCCACCCTCCGCCCCACCAATCGTTAAAACCTCGGCACATCGTCACTCCCACCATCGCCGTTAAAATCAAGTAACAGAGAAAAAAAAAAGAAAAAATGCCTCCTCCTCGTTGGCTCCAGCTCCTCCCTATCCCGAATCCTCAAAATGCGAAAATTATAGAATAAAATTAATTCACATATCCAAACATCATACCTACTTTTATTTGAAATCCAAGAATTAAGAAAGATATCACACAAACTAAGAAGTTTCAAAATCAAATTTAAAAATTAGAAATTGATGAAGTAATACCTGATCCTTCTTGATGCCTAAAATCTGATATTTGAGGAGGAGATGGCAGAGAAGCCTTGGTGATGATGAGGATAATAATAACCTTCATGATAATAAGCATCTTTGTAATTTGATAACCGCCAATTGATGAGGTAGAGAGAGTGGGACTGCGTTGCCGGAAGAAAATCGTAACTGATGGAACGGAGGCGGAAAGAAACGAAGGTTTAGGGCTATAGATATTCTGATTTCTGAGAAACAAAAAGAAAGGGTAACTTGGTTAAATATATGAAAGATGAAGGGTATTTTAGGGTAGAGAAAGTTTTTCTAATACTCCCTCTTTTAAAGGGAGAATGATTTACTAATCCCTACCAATTCCTCTATTTAAATCTTCTCTCGTTAAATCTCAATCCTAATCCATAAGTTCACAACCTTCCATCCTAAACTTATTTGTAGGAATCATGAAATCAAGCTCTTGGTTTCAAGTGCTGCTTTGAGCTATGGTATGAGTAAAGAGAAGAAGACTAGGGTTTGCTATTGCCAAGCAATTTTAAAAAATTCACCCTAACCAAAAGTAAAAGAACTAGATTTTAGGAGACATCACCTCAACCCAAATCCAAGTGGAATTTCAATACAGTAATCCCAATTTGAGAGCGAAACTCCGAAACCCCATATAAAGAATCATAGTGAGAATTAATTCTTGAATTGAGGGCGAAATCCGAAATCTCGAACTGTGATGCTATGACTTTTTGGAGTAACGTAAGAGGCAGGGTTGTAGGGCTTTTCATTGTTGGAGGAAGTTTGTTATAGCTGTTGGGGGTTCGAAACAATCAAATCGAACACTTGCCCTTCCGTACCTTGTTAGAAAGTTGAGCGAGAAAGAAATTCACCACAAATCAAAGATAAAAACCTGCAGAAATAAGAATAATAAAGAACACATGAATTTAACGAGGTTCGACAACGTACCTACGTCTTCGGGAGCCACACCACACAATCTTTTTGATTAATTGAAGAAGGAATACAAGCACTCAAACAAGGGATTAATCTCTCTGAGATTCTCACTCTTTTTTT
>BQKN01058645.1:0-15238 GCA_022839385.1 Asparagus kiusianus | reverse complement strand
TAGCTCACAAAATCGTGAAATTTGACTCCACCGAGTCGTTTACCGTCAGACGAAACCATCGAAGTTCGGTAAAAATCATTACCTATACCTCATGAACTCGTGAAATTCAAACAATGGGTTATAACCCATGAAATCATGCTAGGGTCGAAACGGACCGACACAATCAAAAAACCATGGGTCATAAACCATGAAATCGTGATATTTGATCTCCGCCTAATTATTTGCTGCCGAACCAATACACACGAGAAGGGTTTCAATTATCACGTGTTATAGCTCATAAAATCATCTATTTTGAATTCGGCAAAGATATTTTGATACGCGGCGTCGAATAGACCAAAACGGTCAGAAATCATACGGACAATAGCTCATGAAATCGTCAGTTTTGACATTTCCGACACCCAGTCGAAACAGAAAAAAGGGTCAAAATTTATTACTTACAGCTCATGAAATCATCAGTTTTAAATTCATCAAAGATTTCTGCCACCGGGTCGAAACGGACCGAAACAAACAAACTGGGTCAAATATCATGGGTTATAGCCTACGAAATCGCGAAATATACATTCCGCATAATTGTCTGCATCGAGCCGAAAGGGCGTAAATGGACAAATTTCGTGGGTTATAGCTCACGGAATCGTGAAATTTGACTCCATCAAGTCATTTGTCATCGGACTAAACAGTCAATGTTGCACAAATATCGTTGCTTATAGCTCATGAACTCGTGAAATTCGAACAATGGGTTATAACCCTTGAAATCACGCCCGGGACGAAACGGACCGAAACAGTAGGAAAACCATGGGTTATAACCAATGAAATCACGATATTTGAACTCCACCTAATTATTTGTCATCGGGCCAAAACGCACAAGAAGGGTTAATAATCACGTGTTATAGCTCATGAAATCAACGGTTTTGAATTCGGCAAAGATATTTTGACATGGGTTGTCAAACAGATAAAAGTGGTCAGAAATCGTACGGACAATAACTCATGAAATCGTCGGTTTAGACATTTCAGACAACCAGCCAAAACAAAAGAAAATGGTCAAAATTCACGGGTTACAGCTCATGAAATTGTCGGGTTTGAATTAAGCAAAGATTTCTGGCGCCAGGTCGAAGCGGATAGAAACTAAAAAAATGAGTGAAAATCATGGGTTATAAATCACGATATCGTGAAATATGTACTCCGCCTAATTGTCTGCATTGTGCCGAAAAGGGGCGTAAATGGACAAATTTCATGGTTTGTAGCTCATCATATCATGAAATTTGACTCCCTGAGTCTTTTACCCTCAGACGAACCATTGAAATTGGGCAAAAATTGTTGCAATTAGCTCATGCACTCGTGAAAATAGAACAATGGGTTATAACCCATGAAATCACGTCCGGGTCAAAACGGACCGAAGCGATCGAAAAACTATGGGTTATCACCATTGAAATCGTGATATTTTAACTCCGCCTAATTATTTGCTACTAGGCCCAAACGCACGAGAAGGGTCAGCAATCACAAGTTATAGCTTAAGAAATCATCGGTTTTGAATTAGGCAAAGATATTTACATACAGGGCGTTGAAGAGACCAAAATGGTCAGAAATCGTACGGTCAATAGCTCGTGAAATCATCGGTTTTGACATCTCTGACACCCGACAGAAAACCAAAAGAAAACGGTCAAATTTACGGGTTACATCTCATGAAATTGTTTGTTTTAAATTCGGCGAAGATTTCTGGCGTCGGGTCAAAACAGACCGAAACTGACAAAATGAGTGAAAAATCTCGGGTTATAGCTGACGAAATGGCAAAATATGCACTCTGCTTAATTGTGTGCACCGGGTCAAAAAGCAGTGTAAATGGACAAATTTCGTGCGTAATAGCTCTCGAAATCGTAAAATTTGACTCCATCGAGTCATTTACCGTTGGACGAAACCATAGAAGTTGGGCAAAAATCATTGCCTATAGCTCATGAACTCGTGAAATTCGAACAATGGGTTATAACCTATGAAATCATGCTAGGGTCGAAACGGGCTGAAGCGATCAAAAAACCAATGGTTATAAACCATGAAATCACGATATTTGAACTCCACCAAATTATTTGTCGCCGAACCCAAATGCACGAGAAGGGTTTTAATAATCAAGTGTTGTTGCTCACGAAATCATATGTTTTGAATTCGGCAAAGATATTTTGACATGGGGTGTCGAATAGACCAAAATGGTAAGAAATCGTACGGACAATAGCTCATGAAATCATCGATTTTGACATTTCTAACACCCGGCAGAAACAGAAGAAAATGGTCAAATTTACGGGTTACAGCTCATGAAATTGTCTGTTTTGAATTCGGCGAAGATTTCTGGCGGCGGGTCAAAATGGACCGAAACTGACAAAATGAGTGAAAAATCTCGGGTTATAGCTCACAAAATCGCGAAATATGCACTCTGCTTAGTTGTCTGCACCAGGTCGAAAAGCAACGTAAATGGACAAATTTCGTGGGTTATAGCTCACGAAATCGTAAAATATGACTCCATCGAGTAATTTACCGTCGGACGAAACCAGCGAAGTTGGGAAAAATCGTTGCCTATAGCTCATGAACTCATGAAATTCGAACAATGGGTTATAACCTATGAAATCGTGCTAGGGTTGAAATGGGCTGAAGCGATAAAAAAACCATGGGTTATAAACCATGAAATCACGATATTTAAACTACACCAAATTATTTGTCACCGAATCCAAACGCACGAAGAGGGTTTTAATAATCACGTGTTGTAGCTCACGAAATCATATGTTTTAAATTCGGCAAAGATATTTTGACATGGGGCGTCGAATATACCAAAATGGTAAGAAATCTTACGGACAATAGCTCATGAAATCGTCGGTTTTGATATTTCCGACACCCGGCCGAAACAGAAGAAAATTGTCAAAATTCATGAGTTACAGCTCATGAAATTGTCGGTTTTTAATTCGGCAAAGATTTTTGGCTCCTTGTCGAAACGGATCGAAACTGACAAAATGCGTCAAAAATCTTGGGTTATAGCCCTTGAAATCACGAAATATACATTCCACCTAATTGTTTGTACTGGACTGAAAGGGGCGTAAATGGACAAATTTCATAGGTTATAGCTCACAAAATCGTGAAATTTGACTCCGCCAAGTCATTTGTCGTCGGACGAAACCCACGACATTGCACAAAAATCGTTGCTTATAGCTCATGATCTCGTGAAATTCGAACAATGGGTTATAACCCATGAAATCATGCTCGGGTCGAAACAGACTGAAATGGTCGGAAAACCATGGGTTATAACCAATGAAATCGCGATATTTGAACTCTGCCTAATTATTTGCAGTCGGGCCCAAGTGCATGAGAAGGGTCAAAAATAACGTGTTATATAGCTTATGAAATCAACAGTTTTGAATTCGACAAAGATATTTTGACACGGGTCGTCGAACAGACAAAAATGGTTAGAAATCATACAGACAATAAGTTATTGTCCGTATGATTTCTGACCATTTTTGTTTGTTCAACACCCCGTTGCTAGCCCTCTTGTTTTGATGATATTTTACAACCACCATTATCGGTTTAGACATTCACGACAACTAGCTGAAACAAAAGAAAATGGTCAAAATTCAAGGGTTACAGCTTATGAAATCGTTGGGTTTGAATTCGACAAAGATTTCTGGCGCCAGGTCGAAACGGATAGATACTGACAAATTGAGGGAAAAATCATGGGTTATAACTCACGAAATCGCCAAATATGTACTCCGCCTAATTGTCTGTACCTGGACGAAAAGGAGCATAAATGGACAAATTTCGTGGTTTATAGCTCATGAAATCGTGAAAATTGACTCCCTGAGTCATTACCGTTAGACGAAACCATCGAAATTGGGCAAAAACCATTGCAATTAGCCCATGAACTCATGAATTAAAACAATGGGTTTATAACCCATAAAATCACGCCCCGGTCGAAACAAACTGAAGAGAACGAAAAACAATGAGTTATATCCAATGAAATCGCGATATTTAAACTCCACCTATTTATTTTTTGCAGGGCCCATATGCGCGAGAAGGGTCAGCAATCACGTGTTATAGCTCATGAAATCATCAGTTTTGAATTTGGTAAAGATATTGTCATACGGGGCATCAAATAGACAAAAATGGTCAGAAATCGTACGGACAATAGCTCATGAAATCTTCGGTTTTTACATTTCTGACACCCGGCCGAAACAGAAGAAAATGGTCAAATTTACAGGTTACAGCTCATGAAATTGTCTGTTTTGAATTCAGCAAAGATTTCTGACACCGGATCAAAACGGAACAAAACTAACAAAATGAGTGAAAATCATGGAGCTCACGAAATCGCTAAATATGCACTCCGCTTAATTGTCTACACCGGGTCGAAAAGCGGCGTAAATGGACAAATTTCGTGGGTTATAGCTCACGAAATCGTGAAATTTGACTCCACTGACTCATTTACCGTCGGACGAAACCATCAAAGTCGGGCAAAAATCATTGCCTATAACTCATGAACTCGTGAAATTCGAACAATGGGTTATAACCCATGAAATTGCGCCCAGGTCGAAGCGGACTGAAGCGATAAAAAAACCAGGGGTTATAAACTATGAAATCACGATATTTGAACTCCGCCTAATTATTTTCTGCCGAACCCAAATGCACGAGAAGGGTTTCAATAATCATGTGTTGTAGCTCATGAAATCATCTCTTTTGAATTCAGCAAAGATATTTTAACACGGGGGGTCGAATAGACCAAAATCGTCAGAAATCGTACGGACAATAGCTCATGAAATCGTCGGTTTTGACATTTCCGACACCCGTCCAAAATAGAAGAAAATGGTCAAAATTCATGACTTACACCTCATGAAATCGTCGGTTTTGAATTCGGCAAAGATTTCTGGCACTAGGTCAAAACGGACCGAAACTGACAAAATGGGTCAAAAATCATGAGTTATAGACTATGAAATCGTAAAATTTACATTCTGCCTAATTATCTGCACCGAGCCGAAAGGGGCGTAAATTGATAAATTTCGTGGGTTATAGCTCATGAAATCGTGAAATTTGACTCCGTCGAGTCATTTGCCGTCGGATGAAACTGTCGACATTGCACAAAAACCATTCCTTATAGCTCATGAACTCGTGAAATTCGAACAATGGATTATAACACATGAAATCACGCCTTGGTCTAAACGGACCGAAACGGTCGGAAAAACCATGGGTTATAACCAATAAAATCGTGATATTTGAATTCCGCCTAATTATTTGCTGGCGGGACCAAATGCACAAGAAGGGTCAACAATCACGTGTTATAGCTCATGAAATAAATAGCTATGAATTCTGCAAAGATATTTTGACATAGGTCGTCGAACAAACAAAAATCATCAGAAATCGTATGGACAATAACTCATGAAATCGTCGGTTTAGACATTTTAGACAACCGGCCGAAACAAAAGAAAATGGTCAAAATTCACAGGTTATAGCCCATGAAATCGTCGGGTTTAAATTTGGCAAAGATTTCTGGAACAGGGTCAAAACAAATAGAAACTGACAAAACCGTTAAATCGTCGGGTTATAGCTCACGAAAATCGTGAAATTTGACTCCACCAAGTGATTTGCCATCGGACGAAACCGTCAAATTTGAGCAAAAATTGTTGCTTATAACTCATGAACTCGTGAAATTCAAACAATGGGTTATAACCTAAGAAATCGTTCCCGGGTCAAAACAGATCGGCGCAATCGAAAAACGATGGGTTATAACCAATGAAATCGTGATATTTGAACTCTACCTAATTATTTGCCGCCGGGCCCAAACGCACGAGAAGGGTCAGCAATCACGTGTTATAGCTCATGAAATCATTAGTTTTGAATTTAGCAAAGATATTTTCATACGTCCGTCGAACAGACTAAAATGATAAAAAATCGTACGGATAATAGCTCATGAAATTATCGATTTTGACATTTCTGACACCCGGCTGAAATAGAAAAAATGGTCAAATTCACGGGTTACAACTCATGAAATTGTCCGTTTTAAGTTCGGCAATGATTTCTGGCGCCAGGTCAAAACGGACAAAAACTAACAAAAGGTGTGAAAATCATGGGTTATAGCTCACAAAATCACGAAATATGTACTCCGATTAATTGTCTACATCTGGTTGAAAAACAGCGTAAACAGACAAATTTCGTGGGTTAAAGCTCACAAAATTATGAAATTTGACTCCACCGAGCCGTTTACCGTCGGACGAAACCATCGAAGTTGGGTAAAAATCATTACCTATACCTCATGAACTCATGAAATTCGAACAATGGGTTATAACCCACGAAATCGTACTAGGGTCGAAATGGACCGAAGCAATCGAAAAACCATGGGTCATAAACCATGAAATCGTGATATTTGAACTCCGCCTAATTATTTGCTGCCAAACCAAAACACACGAGAAGGGTTTCAATTATCACGTGTTGTAGCTCATAAAATCATCTGTTTTGAATTCGGCAAAGATATTTTGACATGCAGCGTCGAATAGACCAAAATGGTCAGAAATCATACGGACAATAGCTCATGAAATCGTTGGTTTCAACATTTCCGACATCCGGCCGAAACAGAAGAAAACGGTCAAAATTTATTAGTTACAGCTCATGAAATCATTAGTTTTGAATTCAGCAAAGATTTCTGCCACCGGGTCGAAATGGACCAAAACAAACAAAATGGGTCAAATACCATGGGTTATAGCCAACGAAATCGCGATATATACATTCCGCATAATTGTCCGCATCAAGCCGAAAGGGGCGTAAATGGAAACATTTCGTGGGTTATAGCTCACGGAATCATGAAATTTGACTCCGCCGAGTCATTTGTCGTCGGACGACACAGTCGACGTTGCACAAATATCGTTGCTTATCGCTCATGAACTCGTGAAATTCGAAAAAAAGGTTATAACCCTTGAAATCACGCCCGGGTCGAAACAGACCAAAACGGTAGGAAAACCATAGGTTATAACCAATGAAATCACGATATTTGAACTCCACCTAATTATTTGTCATCGGGCCAAAACGCACAAGAAGGGTTAACAATCACGTGTTATAGCTCATAAAATCAACGGTTTTGAATTCGGCAAAGATATTTTGACATGGGTTGTCAAACAGATAAAAGTGGTCAGAAATCGTACGGACAATAACTCATGAAATCGTCGGTTTAGACATTTCAGACAACCAGCCAAAACAAAAGAAAATGGTCAAAATTC
This sequence comes from Asparagus kiusianus, assembly GCA_022839385.1. Classification (NCBI taxonomy): domain Eukaryota; kingdom Viridiplantae; phylum Streptophyta; class Magnoliopsida; order Asparagales; family Asparagaceae; genus Asparagus; species Asparagus kiusianus. Next base: position 8,009 of record BQKN01058645.1, on the reverse strand, counting down.
ACGGGTTACAGCTCATGAAATTGTCGGGTTTGAATTAAGCAAAGATTTCTGGCGCCAGGTCGAAACGGATAGAAACTAACAAAATGAGTGAAAAATCATGGGTTATAACTCACGAAATCGTGAAATATGTACTTCGCCTAACTGTCTGCATCGTGCCGAAAAGGGGCGTAAATGGACAAATTTCATGGTTTATAGCTCATGAAATCATGAAATTTGACTCCCTGAGTCTTTTACCGTTAGACGAACCATTGAAATTGGGCAAAAATCGTTGTAATTAGCTCATGAACTCGTGAAAATATAACAATGGGTTATAACCCATAAAATCGCGTCCGGGTCAAAACGGACCGAATCGATCGAAAAACTATTGGTTGTAACCAATGAAATCGCGATATTTTAACTATTGCAGGATCCATACGCACGAGAAGGGTCAGCAATCATGTGTTATAGCTCATGAAATCATCCGTTTTGAATTCGGTAAAGATATTTTCTTACGGGGCATCAAATAGACAAAAATGGTCAGAAATCGTATGGACAATAGCTCATGAAATCTTCGGTTTTGACATTTCTGATACCCAGCCGAAACAGAAGAAAATGGTCAAAATTACGGGTTACAGCTCATGGAATTGTCTATTTTGAATTCAGCAAAGATTTCTGACGCCGGGTCAAAACGGACCAAAACTAACAAAATGAGTGAAAATCATGGGTTATAGCTCACGAAATCGCTAAATATGCACTCCTCTTAATTGTCTACACCAGGTCGAAAAGCGGCGTAAATGGATAAATTTCATGGGTTATAGCTCACGAAATCGTGAAATTTGACTCCACGGACTCATTTACCGTCAGACGAAACCATCAAAGTTGGGCAAAAATCATTGCCTATAACTCATGAACTCGTGAAATTCGAACAATGGGTTATAACCCATGAAATCGCGCACAGGTCGAAACGGACTGAAGCGATTAAAAAACCAGGGGTTATAAACGATGAAATCATGATATTTGAACTCCGCCTAATTATTTTCTGCCAAACCCAAATGCACGAGAAGGGTTTCAATAATCACGTGTTGTAGCTCATGAAATCATCTATTTTGAATTCAGCAAAGATATTTTAACACGGGGAGTCGAATAGACCAAAAAGGTTAGAAATCATACGAACAATAGCTCATGAAATCATCAGTTTTGACATTTCCGGCACCCGTCCAAAATTGAAGAAAATAGTCAAAATTCATGACTTACAACTCATGAAATCGTCGGTTTTGAATTCGGTATAGATTTCTGGCACTGGGTCAAAATAGACCGAAACTGACAAAATGGGTCAAAAATCATGGGTTATAGCTTATGAAATCGCGAAATATATATTCTGCCTAATTGTCTGCACCGAGCCAAAATTTGACTCCGCCGAGTCATTTGCCGCCGGATGAAACTGTCGACATTGCACAAAAACCATTCCTTATAGCTCATGAACTCGTGAAATTATAACAATGGATTATAACACATGAAATCGCGCCTTGGTCTAAACGAACCAAAACGGTCGGAAAAACCATGGGTTATAACCAATAAAATTGCGATATTTGAATTCCGCCTAATTATTTGCTGGCGGGACTAAATGCACAAGAAGGGTCAACAATCACGTGTTATAGCTCATGAAATCAACGGTTTTGAATTCCGCAAAGGTATTTTGACATAGGTCATCGAACAAACAAAAATGATCAGAAATCGTATGGACAATAACTCATGAAATCGTCGGTTTAGACATTTCTGACAACCGGCCGAAACAAAAGAAAATGGTCAAAATTCACATGTTATAGCTCATGAAATCGTCGGGTTTAAATTTGGCAAAGATTTCTGGCGCAGGGTCAAAACAGATAGAAACTAACAAAATCGTCAAATCGTCGGGTTATAGCTCACGAAAATCGTTAAATTTGACTCCACCAAGTGATTTGCCATCGGACGAAACCGTCAAATTTGAGCAAAAATTGTTGCTTATAACTCATGAACTCGTGAAATTCAAACAATAGGTTATAACCAAAGAAATCGTGCCCGGGTCAAAACTGATCGGCGCGATCGAAAAACGATGGGTTATAACCAATGAAATTGTGATATTTGAACTCTACCTAATTATTTGCCGCCGGGCCCAAACGCACGAGAATGGTCAGCTATCACGTGTTATAGCTCATGAAATCATTAGTTTTGAATTTAGCAAAGATATTTTCATACGTCCGTCAAACAGACTAAAATGGTAAGAAATCGTATGGACAATAGCTCATGAAATTATCGGTTTTTACTTTTCTGACACCCGGCTAAAACAGAAAAAATGGTCAAATTCACGGGTTACAGCTCATGAAATTGTCCGTTTTGAGTTCGGCAATGATTTCTGGCGCCGGGTCAAAACGGACAAAAACTAACAAAAGGAGTGAAAATCATGGGTTATAGCTCACAAAATCACGAAATATGTACTCCGATTAATTGTCTACACCTGGTCGAAAAACGGTGTAAATAGACAAATTTCGTGGGTTAAAGCTCACAAAATCGTGAAATTTGACTCCACCGAGTCGTTTACCGTCGGACGAAACCATCGAAGTTAGGTAAAAATAATTACCTATACCTCATGAACTCGTGAAATTCGAACAATGGGTTATAACCCACGAAATCGTGCTAGGGTCGAAACAGACCGAAGCAATCGAAAAACCATGGGTAATAAACCATGAAATCGTGATATTTGAACACCGCCTAATTATTTGCTGCCGAACCAAAACACACGAGAAGGGTTTCAATTATCACGTGTTATAGCTCATAAAATCATCTGTTTTGAATTCAGCAAAGATATTTTGTCACGCGGCGTCGAATAGACCAAAACGGTCAGAAATCATACGGACAATAGCTCATGTAATCATCGGTTTCAACATTTCGGACACCCGGCCGAAACAGTAGAAAACGGTCAAAATTTATTAGTTACAGCTCATGAAATCATCAGTTGAATTCAGCAAAGATTTCTGCCACCGGGTCGAAACGGACCGAAACAAACAAAATGGGTCAAATATCATAGGTTATAGCCTACGAAATAGCGATATATACATTCCACATAATTGTCTGCATCGAGCCGAAAAGGGCGTAAATGGACAAATTTAGTGGGTTCTAGCTCACGGAATCTTGAAATTTGACTCCGCCGAGTCATTTGTCGTCGAACGAAACAGTCGACGTTGCACAAATATCGTTACTTAGATCTCATGAACTCATGAAATTCGAACAAAGGGTTATAACCCTTGAAATCACGCCTGGGAACGGGCCAAAACGGTAGGAAAACCATAGGTTACAACCAATGAAATCACGATATTTGAACTCCACCTAATTATTTGTCATCGGGCCAAAACGCACAAGAAGGGTCAACAATCACGTGTTATAGCTCATGAAATAACCGGTTTTGAATTCGGCAAAGATATTTTGACACGGGTTGTCAAACAGATAAAAGTGGTCAGAAATCATGCGGACAATAACTCATGAAATCGTCGGTTTAGACATTTCAGACAACCAGCCAAAACAAAAGAAAATGGTCAAAATTCACGGGTTACGGCTCATCAAATCATCGGGTTTGAATTCAACAAAGATTTCTGGCGCTAGGTGGAAATAGATAGAAACTGACAAAATGAGTGAAAAATCATGGGTTATTACTCACGAAATTGTGAAATATGTACTACGCCTAATTGTCTGCATCGTGTCGAAAAGGGGCGTAAATGGAGAAATTTCATGGTTTATAGCACATGAAATCGTGAAATTTGACTCCCTGAGTCTTTTACCCTTAGACGAACCATTGAAATTGGGCAAAAATCGTTGCAATTAGCTCATGAACTCGAGAAAATAGAACAATGGGTTATAACCCATAAAATCACGTCCGGGTCAAAACAGACTGAAGCGATCAAAAAACTATGGGTTATAACCAATGAAATCGTGATATTTTAACTCCGCCTAATTATTTGCTGCCAGGCCCAAACGCACGAGAAGGGTCAGCAATCACGTGTTATAGCCCAAGAAATCATCAGTTTTGAATTCGGCAAAGATATTTACATACAGGGCGTTGAAGAGACCAAAATGGTCAGAAATCATACGGACAATAGCTCAAGAAATCATCGGTTTTGACATCTCTGACACCCGGTAGAAACAGAAGAAAATGGTAAAATTTACGGGTTACAACTCATGAAATTGTCTATTTTGTATTCGGCGAAGATTTCTAGCGCTGGGTCAAAACGGACCGAAACTGACAAAATGAGTGAAAATCTCGGGTTATAGCTCACGAAATCGCGAAATATGCACTCTGCTTAATTGTCTGCACCGGGTCGAAAAGTAGCGTAAATGGACAAATTTCGTGGGTTATAGCTCATGAAATCGTAAAATTTGACGCCATCGAGTCATTTACCATTGGACGAAACCATCGAAGTTGGGCAAAAATCTTTACCTATAGCTCATGAACTCGTGAAATTCGAACAATGGGTTATAACCTATGAAATCGTGCTAGGGTCGAAACGGGTTGAAGCGATAAAAAACCATGGGTTATAAACCATGAAATCACGATATTTGAACTCCACTAAATTATTGGTCGCCGAACACAAACGCACAAGAAGGGTTTTAATAATCACGTGTTATAGCTCACGAAATCATACGTTTTGAATTCGACGAAGATATTTTGACATGGGGTGTTGAATAGACAAAAATGGTAAGAAATCGTATGGATAATAGCTCATGAAATCGTCAGTTTTGACATTTCCGACACCCGGCTGAAACAGAAGAAAATGGTCAAAATTCATGAGTTACAGCTCATGAAATTGTTGGTTTTGAATTCGGCAATGATTTTTGGCTCCATGTCAAAACGGATCGAAACTGACAAAATGGGTCAAAAATCTTGGGTTATAGCCCATGAAATCACGAAATATGCATTCCACCTAATTGTTTGTACTGGGCTGAAAGGGGCATAAATGGACAAATTTCGTGGGTTATAGCTCACAAAATCGTGAAATTTGACTCCGCCAAGTCATTTGTCGTCGAACGAAACCCTCAACATTGCACAAAAATCGTTGCTTATAGCTCTTGAACTCGTGAAATTCGAACAATGGGTTATAACCCTTGAAATCACGCCCGGGTCGAAACAGATGAAATGGTCGGAAAACCATGGGTTATAACCAATGAAATCACGATATTTGAACTCCGCCTAATTATTTATCGTCGGGCCCAAACACATGAGAAGGGTCAACAATAACGTGTTATAGCTTATGAAATCGTCGGTTTAGACATTCTCGACAACCAGCTGAAACAAAAGAAAATGATCAAAATTCAAGGGTTACAGCTCATGAAATCGTGGGGTTTGAATTTGACAAAGATTTCTGGTGCCAGGTCAAAACGGATAGATACTGACAAATTGAGTGAAATATCATGGGTTATAACTCACGAAATCGCGAAATATGTACTCTACCTAATTGTCTGCACCTGGCCGAAAAGAGGCATAAATGGACAAATTTTGTGGTTTATAGCTCATGAAATCGTGAAATTTGACTCCCCGAGTCATTACTGTTAGACGAAACCATCGAAATTGGGCAAAAACCATTGCAATTAGCTCATGAACTCGTGAATTAAAACAATGGGTTTATAACCCATAAAATCACGCCCGGGTCGAAACAGACCGAAGAGAACGAAAAACCATGAGTTATATCCAATGAAATCGCGATATTTGAACTCCACCTAATTATTTGTTGCAGGGCCCACATGCACGAGAAGGGTCTGCAATCACGTGTTATATCTCATGAAATCATCAGTTTTGAATTCGGTAATGATATTTTCATACGGGGCATCAAATAGACAAAAATGGTCAGAAATCGTACGGACAATAGCTCATGAAATCTTCGGTTTTTACATTTCTGACACCCGGCCGAAACAGAAGAAAATTGTCAAATTTACAGGTTACAGCTCATGAAATTGTCTGTTTTGAATTCAGCAAAGATTTCTGACGCCGGATCAAAACGGAACAAAACTAACAAAATGAGTGAAAATCATAGGTTATAGCTCACGAAATCGCTAAATATGCACTCCTCTTAATTGTCTACATCGGGTCGAAAAGCGGCGTAAATGGACAAATTTCGTGGGTTATAGCTCACGAAATCGTGAAATTTGACTCCACTGATGCATTTACTGTCAGACAAAACCATCAAAGTTGGGCAAAAATCATTGCCTATAACTCATGAACTCGTGAAATTCGAACAATAGGTTATAACCCATGAAATCGCGCCCAGGTTGAAGCAGACTGAAGCGATCAAAACACCAGGGGTTATAAACTATAAAATCACGATATTTGAACTCCGCCTAATTATTTTCTGCCGAACCCAAATGCACGAGAAGGGTTTTAATAATCACGTGTTGTAGCTCATGAAATCATCTATTTTGAATTTAGCAAAGATATTTTAACACGGGGTGTCGAATAGACCAATATGGTCAAAAATCGTACGGACAATAGCTCATGAAATCATCAGTTTTGACATTTCCGACACCCGTCCAAAATAGAAGAAAATGGTCAAAATTCATGACTTACAACTCATAAAATCGTCGGTTTTGAATTCGGCAAAGATTTCTGACACTGGGTCAAAACTGGTCGAAACTAACAAAATGGGTCAAAAATCATGGGTTATAGCCTAAGAAATCACGAAATATATATTCTGCCTAATTGTCTGCACAGAGCCGAAAGGGGCGTAAATGGACAAATTTCGTGGGTTATAGCTCATGAAATCATAAAATTTGACTTCGTCGAGTCATTTACCGTCGGATGAAACTGTCGAAATTGCACAAAAACCATTCCTTATAGCTCATGAAATTTAAACAATGGGTTATAACACATGAAATCGTACCTTTGTCTAAACGGACCGAAACGGTCAGAAAAACCATGAGTTATAATCAATAAAATCGTGATATTTGAATTCCACCTAATTATTTGCTGGCGGGACCAAATGCGCAAGAACGGTCAACAATCACGTGTTATAGCTCATGAAATCAACGGTTTTGAATTCTGCAAAGATATTTTGACATAGGTCGTCGAACAAACAAAAATGATTAGAAATCGTAAGGACAATAACTCAGGAAATCGTCGGTTTAGACATTACTGACAACCGGCCAAAACAAAAGAAAATGGTCAAAATTCACAGGTTATAGCTCATGAAATCGTCGGTTTTAAATTTGGCAATGATTTCTGGCGCAGGGTCGAAATAGATAGAAACTGACAAAACCGTCAAATCGTCAGGTTATAGCTCACGAAAATCGTGAAATTTAACTCCACCAAGTGATTTTCCATCAAACGAAACTGTCAAATTTGAGCAAAAATTGTTGCTTATAACTCATGAACTCGTGAAATTCAAACAATGGGTTATAACCCATGAAATCATGCCCGGGTCGAAACGGATTGGCGCGATCGAAAAACGATGGGTTATAACCAATGAAATCGTGATATTTGAACTCCGCCTATATATTTACTGTCGAACCAAAACACACGAGAAGGGTTTCAATTATCACGTGTTATAGCTCACAAAATCAATATCTGTTTTGAATTCGGCAAAGAAATTTTGACACGCGGCGTCAAATAGACCAAAATGGTCAGAAATCATACGAACAATAGCTCATGAAATCTTCGGTTTTTACATTTCCGAAACCCAGCCGAAACAGAAGAAAACGGTCAAAATTTATTAGTTACAGCTCATGAAATCTTCAGTTTTGAATTCAGCAATGATTTCTGCCACCGGGTCGAAACGAACTGAAACAAACAAAATGGGTCAAATATCATGGGTTATAGCCTACGAAATCGCGAAATATACATTCCGCATAATTATCTGCATCGAGCCGAAAGGGGTGTAAATGGACAAATTTCGTGGGTTATAGCTCACGGAATCATAAAATTTGACTCTGCCGAGTCATTTGTCATCGAATGAAACAGTCGACGTTGCACAAATATCGTTGCTTATAGCTCATGAACTCGTGAAATTCGA
>BQKN01058643.1:0-20432 GCA_022839385.1 Asparagus kiusianus | reverse complement strand
CCCCCCCGGCTATTATTTCCTTGGCGAAATAATACCCGTCGTACTGCGTAGATCCGACCAGATCTAGATCTAGCGGTGGTCAACGGATAAACCCCGGCGCAGGCAAACAACCCACGCAAGCGTGCGACCGAAAAACAGGAGCTCGTGATTTGTTCGACAAATAAGGAAAGTTGTAATTTTTACTTTTTGTTGATTTCTTGTAACCGGATCTTATAAAAAGACCGGATCTTTGTAATCGATAAACAATTACCAAGTGTGCAATGGAATCATCAATGAAGAAAGCTACTATTTTCCCCACGAATAATCTGGCGACCACAGTGGGAGCCGCCGATCTCGCTGCCGAGATCGGAACGTCGCAGCCGCGGATCCCGATCCCGGTCGTGGAGGAGGTCGAATACGAGTTCGATCAGCAATAGTTCGAGGCGTACTTGTCGTCCTCGTCCGGATCTACCTCCCCCCAAAAGCCCGAAGAAGGCAATTCGCCCTCAGAAGGAAACATTCTCATCTGATGACGAGGACGTTATACCTGGGAATTCGTGCCAACACACGATAGGTTGCTTCGACTTTCAAACGGACGAGTTGTACTATCGTGTTGGGGGTACGAGCAAAGCCAGAAAGAGAAGTCCTCGAAGGCTAGAAACTCAGTGCCCTTGTTCAAAGCTCATTCGGGCGGTACTGTCTGAGTGCAACTGCATCAAGGCAGTCCCTGAGAGAGTTTCAGTGTTCAAAAGGCTTAGCACCGAAACGCGAAAACCAAGGCATAGGCGTTTCCGGCAAAGAAGAACGGTGGCCGGTGATGGAGAATTTCCGAGGGTCACCGCCAACATGACTAGCAAGGGAACATTGGCTCAGGACAACCCCGAGGTGATTCCAGAGGTGCCCCGTCGTGTAACTCGTCTGCAGACCGAAGCTATTATTCGAGGAACCTACGGTAGGGTTCGAACAAGATTACCTTCGGGAGATGAAGAATCAGATGCTGGCTCAGCATTTGCATCTGATAACACCGTATCCAGTGAAGGGTAACCCCGCGAGTCATTCATGATAAGCGCGGAATAAGTGGCCAAAATGCTCGAAGATGCCATGGCCAATCAACAGGAGAGCTTCAGGTTCGAAATGCAGATGGCCATGCAAAGTATGAGAGAAATGCATGAGCAACAAATCCAGGCACTGACAAACCAGCAAGGTGAACCAAGTCGCCGTAATCAGGTTGTTCAGGAAGTTGAGCATACAGATACGGATGAAGCTCGCAATGCCAATAACCCTCCCGTTAATGCAGGGGGTGGCAATGAGGATGCTAGTCACAACACCACGCTTCCACCTCAGAATCGTGCTGACGAAAACTCGGGTGAAAGTTTGAAGATCAAGAACCTCGAGAACAAGATCAATACGCTGATTTCTGCTCAAGAGGTGAAGAAGACGGGCATTCCTTGTCCATACCCCAGAGAATGGGAATCAAATCCATATTCGGCGAAGTTCAGTCTAATTAACTTCACGCCGTTTAATGGGATGGGTTCACCCACTCAGCATGTGATTTACTTCAAATCACATTTGGGGGTTATCTCTGGCAACGAACCTCTGATGGTGCGGTCATTCGTTGGCACTCTTCGCGGAGCCGCCTTCGACTGGTATCGCCGCCTCAAGCCAGGTAGCGTGAATAGCTGGGACGATATGGAGACTAAGTTCCTCACCAACTTCTTCGACGACGACACCGAGATATCTATTGGATCGTTGCTGGACGAGAAACAGAAAGACGGGGAGTTGGTCGACACCTTCGTCAAGAGGTTCCGGAACAAGGCGATGAACTGTCGGGACCCGATCACCGAGGAGTTTATTCTCCAGACTTGCCACAACAACCTCGCATTGGATGTGCTGGAAGCAATGGGGACAGCGCCATCCAAAACATGGAAAGACTTGAAGGTCCGAGAGGAACAAGCCGAACGCTTCCTCCGAAGGAAGAAGGTCGAGAGGAGCCAATCGACGACTAATCCTCCGAACTCGAACTTCGCCTCCCGTGGTAAGGGCAAGACACCTGCAGCGGCTGTCGATGCTAATCAAACGTCGCAACAGCAGCCCCGGAGACAGCAGAAGACTTCGGATCAGAGGCCCCAAAAAGAGTACTCCTTCAAGGACGAAGATGTTCCAGCCAACTTCAAATCCCTCCTTAAAAATAACAAGATCAAGCTGCCACCGATCACGAATCAGGAGGAAGCTGACGATACTGCGGATCCGAAGTACTACGCGTACCACAGGAGGATCCTTCATCCCACCAAGGCCTGCTTTACTTTAAAGAATAGCATCCAGACCTTGGTTGAAGCCGGCGTCATAACGCTAGAGTAAGCCAGTTGAGAACGGCAACACTCCGATAAGTATAAGAGTATAAACTGCTTTTTAACACTCCGAAGAGTATATGAGTATAAACTGCTTCTCAATCCTCCGACCGGTATAAGAGGTTAAACTACTCCCTGATACTCCAATAGGTATATGAGTCTAAACTACTTCCTACCGTTGACAGGAAGTTCCTGGAGAATTTTATACGTAATATTCTTAAGGATAACCCGATCATACAACCAGATGCAATGATAAACCCAGTTTCGCGAAGAAACTGGGGGTGGATGATTCATGTAACGAGAAGTTCCCGGAAGAATACTATATGTAATTTTCTTAGGGATAACCCGATCATTGCAAACAAAGTGATAAACACTAAACCCCCACTCTAATTTCCGAACACTCTTTTGCTGAGACGAGGTTCAATCACTTCGTTGGATCAATCTTCCCTAACAAGATTTCCGTTGGTGTTTGACAACTCACAGTCTTCCACCATAAAAACCCTCACTGATCAAATTAATTAACAGTGGGTCCACTAAAATTCCTTTCGGTTAAATCCACTCAAACTTCTGAGTAATTTGTACGAGTCAGCACTCCCATTGTGATTTGTACTCCCACACCCACTTGGTCAAACCTTCCTACAGTTAGGGCCAAAACCAAAATCCCCTCTCGATTCCTCTAATGAACGAAAGGTCCACTTTCAAATCGAGTGATCAAACCTTCCTACAGTTAGGGTCATCTCAAGCTCCCACTTGGTCAAACCTTCCTACAGTTAGGGCCAAAACCACGATTCACTCTCGATAAACGAGAAATTCATCTTTAGTTCGATAATCAAACCTTCCGACAGTTAGGGTTATCCGAATCTTTTCGATTCTCGGAGTGGATATCCCACTCTTAGTTTTACCTTTTCGGATTCTGGGGGTGGAGATCCCACCTCAAGTCACCTTTCCAACCAGGAATAGAATATAAAATTCTTCCTTCCTTGTTTTCGGGTTCGCCTTCACCCTAAAAGAAGACCGGGAAATAGAATATAAAATTCTTCCTTTCCCGCACCGATCCTTTTTCAAAATTTATCAATTTAGGATTCATCCTAGGAAGTTTATCCCGAATCCTAAGCAGGGATAAGTCTGCGCCTAACACGCGCTGCCGGTTTAGTCTTTCTCCGTAGAAAAAGACACCAGAGTTCGATTCTGGGGTATCCTATCCCGAAACCTAAGCAGGGATAAGTCTGCGCCTAACATGCGCTGCCGGTTTAGTCTTTCTCTGAAGAAGAAGATACCAGAGTTCGATTCTGGGGTATTTTATCCTGAAACCTAAGCAGGGATAAGTCTGCGCTTAACCCGCGCTGCCGGTTAGTTCTTAACCGTTAAAAAGAACACCCGTCTGCATATTCAATATTGTGGCAGGTGGTTATTAATAACACCAAAATCCATGCCTCATACGCATGGGGAATTTCATCCTGAATCCTAAGAAAGGATATGCCGGCACCTAACACGTGTCGCCGGTTTAATCTTTACCCGTAGAAAGAGATACCAGAGCCTGACTCTGGGGACCTTTATCCCGAAGCCTAAGTAGGGATAAGTTAACGTCTAATACACGTTGCTGGGTAGCCTATCCCCATAACAATAGCGAAGTCTACGTATTCGAAGTCATAGCACAAAATCTAAGGGAGTTCATTCCTTTAGCGCAACGTTACATGCGGAACAGATTTAGACAATCCGCATGCTAGCCCGACTCAAACGGTAGTCGGTAAAGGCTAATCAAATCCGTTAAAGGCTGGGGGTTAGCCAAAAATCCTAAAGTCAATGCCTAACACGCGTCGCCGGGTAGCCTATTCCCGTAACAAATGGTAAAGCCTATGTATTCAACATCATAGCATAAAGTCTAAGGGAGTTCATTCCTTTAGCACAACGTCACATGCGGAACGGACTAAAACAATCCGCATGTAAGCCCGACTCAAACGGTAGTCGGTAAGAGCACGTCAAATCCGTTGAAGGCTGAGGATTTGCCAAAAATCCTAAAGTCAACGTCTAATACACGTTGCTGTTTAGTCTTTTCATAGGAGAAAGACGAAGTCTACGTGTTCAATATCGTAGCACTAAAAGGGTTAACTCTTTTAGCTTAACGTCACTTGCGGAACAGGCTTAAACAATCCGCATGCTAGCCCGACTCAAACGGTAGTCGGTAAAGGCTTATCAAATCCGTTGATAGCTGAGAATTTGCCAAAAATTCTATGAATACGAGTCATTGACGCATCAATTTTATAAATTGGTCTCGTGACTCAAGTACCTACCACGCTCCAATTCCTTAAGAGCTTAAACTGTGTATACTCCAGCAGACGTACGAGTATAAACTGTGTCAAACGCCGGACAACGTGTTGTAATGAAGCCTGGACGCCGGACAACGCGTCACCAGGAAGCTCAAATGCCGGACAACGCGTTGTAAATGAAGATTCAACGCCGACGACCGATGGTTAGTTCTGTGTTGAAGCAGCAAACTCGAGCTAAAAAGGCAAGAAATCAAGAATCGACTTCAAGTTCAAAATTCCGACAGACGGTCAGACAATAAATGCAACACCGGAACCTTTTCAAGCATTCGATAAAGCACCGAATAGCCTGGAGGATTGAAAAAATCGAGAACAGAAGCCATTCCAAGGCCCCGTTATACCGATTGAAGGTGGGGACGATCATATCCAAAGTATTCCAGACTCTTCTATAAAAGAACGAGGCTGGAAAACTTTGGAGGGGGTATCTGTAGGCGTATAAAACTACCTATAGGTCCCTTAACACAGCTCGACGACGCTGATCGACAAACAGACCATCGGGCGACGTATCTGAACACGAACCATCGGGCAACGTATCCAAACACGATCGTTAGTCTGCAACACCGAAGCCAAGCGATACGCGACGAAGCGGATTAACAAGGCTACGAGGCTAACGAACCGCACGCAAACAACGGAATGAATCCACTCGTGTGCGGAATCAAGCTAACGGGTTGAGGAATCAACGAGTCATCCAACCAAGAGCGGACTCGGACGAATCACGATCGAATCAAGATCAGTTTCGGACTCGAACTCAGAAATGGATTTACTGCCAAATCAGGAACCAGATTTATTGCCAAATCGGGTCAACGAATCGAGTCCGAACGAATCAACCACACAACCGAATCGCGGAAAAGACCGGAACGAACAACGCCTTAAGGGGGGCTCGGCCGAAACCGAGCCACCACAAGGTGGCTCGGCCTAAGCCGAGCCACCTTGAGGTGGCTAGGCAGCCTAGCCACCTCAAGGTGGCTAGGCGTGTCGACCACCTATAGGTGGCTAGGCAGCCTAGCCACCTCAAGGTGGCTAGGCGTGTCGGCCACCTATAGGTGGCTAGGCGTGTCGGCCACCTATAGGTGGCTAGGCAGCCTAGCCACCTTAAGGTGGCTAGGCGCGCCGACCACCTATGGGTGGCCGACCCAGATCTGTGCCAAAGCACAGATTTGAGAGCCTATAAATAGAGGGGCTTGGGTTCATTTTCAAAGGTTGGATTTTTTTAGAGGCGAAGCCCTGCTGGATTCGAGACTCAAAACTTAAAAAAAGATTCAAGCTTTGGGACTTCGAGGACTTGCTCTTCCAGATCTGGTGCTCGGCGATCGTCAACGCCAAATAAGGCAGGAGTTCGAGAGGACCGGATCTCAGATCTACGCAGGCGTACTCCGGATCAAAGCTTGGCCTTTGATCCCGAGATTTGGGCGATTAGTTCCTTGGTGAATTAATCCCCCCCGGCTATTATTTCCTTGGCGAAATAATACCCGTCGTACTGCATAGATCCGACCAGATCTAGATCTAGCGATGGTCAACGGATAAACCCCGACGCAGGCAAACAACCCACGCAAGTGAGCGACCGAAAAACAGGAGCTCGTGATTTGTTCGACAAATAAGGAAAGTTGTAATTTTTACTTTTTGTTGATTTCTTGTAACTGGATCTTATAAAAAGACCGGATCTTTATAATCGATAAACAATTACCAAGTGTGCAATGGAATCATCAATGAAGAAAGCTACTATTTTCTCCGCGAACAATTCAGGATAACCCATTTAGCGGGAAGTTCCTCGAAGAATATTACACTTAATATTCTAGAGGATAACCCAAAATTATTTCCACCACCAAAATCCCTCACTGATCAATTTCAATTGACAGTGAGTCCACCAAAACTGTTTTTCTGGTCTAAACCACCAACAAATTACCCTCTTGACTCTTTCCACGAACAAGAGGCCCACTCTCAATTCATAACCCCCTTTCGAGAAACGAAAGAACTCCCCTCTTTTCTCTTTGGTTAAACCTCTTCATGGTTATGACCAAAGTTGAAATTTCATTTCGATAAATGAAAAACTCATCTAGATAACCAATCCTATAAAAGGTAAGCTTATTTAGATCTTCCGGATTCTCGGAGTGGAGATCCCACTTCTAGTTTCTTTCTTACACTGGAAATAGAATATGAAATTCTTCCTTTCCAGAATCAAGGAATAGAATATAAAATTCTTCCTTCCTTGTTCGGGGAATAGAATATAAAATTCTTCCTTCCCACACCAATCCTTTTTCAAGAATTTAGGATTCATCCTAGGAAGTTTATCCCGAATCCTAAGCAGGGATAAGTCTGCGCCTAACACGTGCTGCCGGTTTAGTCTTTCTCCGTAGAAGAAGACACCAGAGTTTGATTCTGGGATATTTTATCCTGAAACCTAAGCAGGGATAGTCTGCGCCTAACACGCGCCGCCGGTTAGTTCTTAACCGTTAAAAAGAACACTCGCCCACATATTCAACATTATGGCAGGTTGTTATTAATAACACCAAAATCCACGCCTTACACGCATGGGGAATTTTATCCTGAATCCTAAGAAAGGATATGCCGACGCCTAACACGCGCCGCCGGTTTAGTCTTTCTCCGTAGCAAAAGACACCAGAGTTCGATTCTGGGGTATTTTATCCTGAAACCTAAGTAAGGATAAGTCAGCGTCTAATACACGTTACCGGGTAGCCTATTCCCGTAACAATGGCGAAGTCTACGTATTCAAAGTCATAGCAAAGAGTCTAAGGGAGTTCATTCCGTTAGCACAACGTCACATGCGGAACGGATTTAGACAATCCGCATGCTAGCCCGACTCAAACGGTAGTCGGTAAAGGCTAATCAAATCCGTTGAAGGCTGGGGGTTAGCCAAAAATTCTAAAGTCAACGCCTAACACGCGTCGTCGGGTAGCCTATTCCCATAACAAATAGTAAAGCCTATGTATTCAACATCATAGCATAAAGTCTAAGGGAGTTCATTCCTTTAGCACAACGTCACATACGGAACGGATTAAAACAATCCGCATGTAAGCCCGATTCAAACGGTAATCTGTAAGAGCATGTCAAATCCGTTGAGGGCTGAGGATTTGCCAAAAATCCTAAGTCAACGTCTCATACATGTTGCTGTTTAGTCTTTTCACAGGAGAAAGACGAAGTCTACGTATTCAATGTCGTAGCACTAAAAGGGTTAACTCTTTTAGCTTAACGTCACATGCGGAACGGACTTAAACAATCCGCATGCTAGCCCGACTCAAACGGTAGTCGGTACAGGCTCATCAAACCCGTTGATGGCTGAGAATTTGCCAAAAATTCTATAAATACGAGTCATTGACGCATCAATTTTATAGATTGGTCTCGTGACTCAAGTATCTGCCACGCTTCAATCCCTTAAGAGCTTAAACTGTGTATACTCCAGAAGACGTATGAGTATAAACTGTGTCGAACGCCGGACAACGCGTCGCAATGAAGCTTGGACGCCAGACAACGCGTCACAAGGAAGCTCAAACGCCGAACAACGCGTTATAAATGAAGATTCAACACCGACAATCGATGGTCAGTTCTATGTTGAAATATCAAACTCGAGCTAAAAAGTCAGGAAATCGAGAATCGACTTCAAGTTCAAAATTCCGACAGACGGTCAGATAATAAATGCAGCACCGGAATCCTTACAGACATTCGACAAAGCACCGAATAGCCTGGAGGACTGAAGGAATCAAGAATAGAAGCCATTCCAAATATCCCATCATAACCGATTGAAGGATGGGACAATCATATCCAAAGTATTCCAGACTCTTCTATAAAAGAACGAGGCTGAAATACTTTGGAGGGGGTATCTGTAGGCGTATAAAACTGCCTATAGGTCCCTTAACACAGCTCGACGACGTCAAACAAACCATCGGACAACGTATCCAAACACGATCGATAGTCCACAACACCGAAGCTAAATGATACGCGACAAAGCGGATTAACGAGGCTACGAGGCTAACGAACCGCACGCAAACAACGGAATAAATCCACTCGTGTGCGGAATCAAGCTAACGGATTGAGGAATCAACGAGTCATCCAACCAAGAGCGGACTCGGACGAATCGAGATCGAATCGAGATCAGTTTCGGACTCGAACCCAAAAGTGGATTTACTGCCGAATCAGGATCCGGATTTACTGCCAAATCAGGTCAACGAATGAAGTCCGGATAAATCAACCACAGAACCGGAAAACGGACAAAACGGCGGGAAAAATCAAACACCAAGAGAGGCTCGGCCGAAACCGAGCCACCTCAGTGTGGCTAGGTGGTTCGGCCACCTGTGCCCGGGCATAGTGAAGGAGGCCTATAAATAGAGGAAGAGGGGCTCATTTTCAAGGGTTGGAAAATTTGGAGAGGCGAAGCTCTACTGGATTCAAGGCTCAGATCTAAAAAAGATTGAAGCTTTGGGACTTTGAGGACTTGCTCATCCAGATCCGGTGCTCGGCGATCATCAACACCAAATAAGGCAAGAGTTCAAGAGGGACCGGATCTCAGATCTACGCAGTCATCCTCCGGATCAAAGCTTGGTCTTTGATCCCGAGAATCGGGCGATTATTTCCTTGGTGAACTAATCCCCCCGGCTATTTATTTCCTTGGTGAAATAATATACGTTATACTGCGTAGATCCGATCGGATCTAGATCACGCGGTGGTCCACGGATAAACCCCGACGCAGGCAAAGAACCCACGCAAGCGAGCGACCACAAAACAGGAGCTCGTGATTTGTTCGACAAACAAGGAGAAAAAGTTGTAATTTTTTATTTCTTTTATTTGATCTCATTGTAACCGGATCTTATAAAAAGACCGGATCTTTGTAACCGATAAACGATTATTTAAGATAGCAATGGAATCGATGAAGAAAGCTACGATTTTTCCCGCGAACAGACATCTTGGATGTTGGAGGAGATTTGGAATGAAGCATTTTTGTACTTAAGACAAGACTCAATATTGTGTTTCATCCATGTTTACCAAGATCGAGCTCAAACGAAGATTTCTAAGCTTGGGTATAATATTTTAGGTTTATACTTTGTGTGTTGATACTTAAAGCTCAAACATTATACACACATACACATTTTTGTTTTATAGATTTTTGAGTTTAAATCATATAAATATGAAACTAATAGTTATATACATATACATATATACTAGTTTCCTATTTATCGATTTTGTTTTGGAAAATAATGTGTTTAGCTGTATAAATATGAAACACATGAATACAATTACATACACACATATTCGTTTCATGTTTATACATGCTTGAAATAATTTCATTAATTAACAAATTTAAAACTAATAAAATCATGTTTATTTGCAAAATTATTATTAGTTCTCTTGTTTTGATGATGATTTATATACACCATTATTGGTACTAATTGCTTGATTGAGTGATATTATGTAGATTTTATTTTTCCAAGCAAGATAGTACCAACCATTGAAGGATTGGACGGAATGTGAGCTACAACGATGATATCTAAGGAGGTGTATACAAATTGATGAAGAAAAGCTATCAAGAGGACAATATAAAAGAGAAACTTCATCAAAATATGAGCAAATATCAAGACCAAAGAATTGTGTTAATATGTGAGATATTTGCATCTTTTTCTTTCTCTCTAGTGCTTGATGTAGACAAGTTATTGAGTTAATAACATTTGAAGCTCATTGGGTTCACACACACACTTTCACAAAAACATTATTTTTGAACTATTTTGAAAATTAAATAGTTTTTACATTTGGGAAATGATCTTTCAAAAATTCTTTTTCTAACATGTTCAAAATCATATTTATAAACATTTCCCAAAATTTCATATTTTTTGGATTTTATTTGCTATTTTTAACGGCACTAAAAAACTCAAATTTCATTCATGCACAATGTTTGTGCACGTTTACAAGTCGACTTATGCCTGAGATAAGTCGACTTATGAACTGTACTGGAATATGCAGAAAACATCTACTAAGTCGACTTATAAATCCAGCAAGTCGACTTATATATGATAAGTCGACTTATGATCTCTAGCAAGTCGACTTATATGTGCTGTACAACCTATAACGGGTAGTTTATAAGTCGACTTATGTACAGTAGCAAATCGACTTATAACACTGTAGCGGTTAGTTTTTGGCTGAGCTGAAATTTCAGGATTTTGGTACAATTTTGGGATTTTAGCTATGGTTTGGGGCTTCTATAAATACCCAACCGCCCTCAGAACTTCAATTTTTAATTTAGTAAGAGAAAAATCTTAAGTTTGGTTTTCTAAGTGTTCATAAGCTCAAACTTTCAATTCTTAATCCTCAATTATTTTTAAGCCTTTGTTTTTCTCACATCCACACTCCACAACCCTTGAGCTTTACTTGTTCTTCACTTGATCCATGTTATAGGATTGTTGTGAGAGTTTTTCCTTCTTCCAATGCGATTGTGTGGTGAGATTGATCTCGAGGAGATCACTTGTGATGATTGTAAGATCTTAAGAAGAGATCGTTATGAATAAGTTCCGACTTCTAAACCGGGTGTGATAGTGAAGTTACCATCAGGAGAGGTGGTCGGGGACGTAGATCGGAGGACCGAACCTCGCGAACATATCACGTGTCGCTATTGGCTAACTATTCTCTAAACTCTTTCTCTATTTATTGCCTTTGTATTTAATTTGGTTGGTGTGTTGCATTAACAAATTTTAATTGCACATTTATTGTCACATTACCCTATTCACCCCATCTAGGGTAATTTTATTTAGTATCAGAGCAAGGTCTCTACATATTTATTACATCTAACCACCTTAGAGAAAAGATCCAAATGGATTCTACAGTGAATATGCATATGCTCGAAGGTCAATCCACTACAAGACCCCTATTATTCACCGACAATAATTTTGCATATTGGTAAGCTAGGATGAGAATTTACTTACAATGCATTGATCTTGACATCCTAGAGATAATAGAGAAGAAATATGTTGAGAAGTCTAGTAAAGATATGACCGAGCATGAAAGGCATTTGGCTAACCTAAATGTTAAAGCAATGAATGCTTTGATTTGTGGTCTCACCCTAAATGAGTATAGTAGGATCTCCACATGTGCAACCAAACATGAGATTTGGAAGAAACTATGTGTTACTCATGAAGGATTCCCCAAGTCAAAGAGTTCAAAATTAGTAGCCTTATGCATGATTATGAGTTATTTAAGATGCTTCCTAATGAGTCAATTGATGCCATATTTTCTCGATTTACTAACATTGTTAATGAATTGCATGGCCTTGACAAGATGTTGGAGAACCAAGAGAAGAATTACAAAAGTCTTTGCTCTTTAACGCCAGCATGGGAACCTAAAGCTACGACTATCGAGAAAGCCAATGATCTCACAACTCTTACACTTGATGGTCTCATTGGCAAGCTCAAGGTCCATGAGAAGAAGATCAATGAGAAGGAGGAAGAGCCCTCACGAGTAAATGAAGAGCCTTCCTAAAAGATGAAAACTATTGCGCTCAAAGGAGCAATTGATGATTCCTCCTCCTCGGATAGTGAAGTAGATGTCTCTAGAGAAGTGGCACACCTCTCTTGAAGGATATCACGATTAATAAAGATGAATAAAATTTTTAAAAAATGTTCTAACAAGTTTCCTTCTCATGTAGGTAAATGCTTTTAGTGCAATAAAGCGGGACACATAGCAAAGGATTGTCCTAAGATAAAAGAGACATACATGAAGTACAAGAAGAAGGCAATGTATGTGGGATGGGAGGAATCTAGAATAAAGAACAACTTCTCTCTATCCTCACTAAACTCTAATCTCTTGATTAGAACTCTCCTCTGATAATCACCTGTTTAGAAACTCTAAACAATCCCTATTTATAGGTTAAACAATGTGGATGGAAAAATTGTAAATAACCAAGCCTAACTCAACTTGGAATACACGTTAATCAGGAATCCTGAATCACCCAAGAACCCGATCCGGTAGACCGGTATGTATAGTGCGGTCGACCGGCCAGAGAGCTCATTTTTAGACCCTACAACATGCGCATTTTCGATCAACCGATATGGCCTTGTCGGTCGACCGGTATTAATCATTTGGTCGACCAGCGTTAATCATTCGGTCGACCGGCCAGAGCCTATTCTTCCATTTCCTAATTTCTTCTATTTTTCCTGCTTTTGACTACTTTTAACGCCTTTGACGACTCCGCCCATGCTTCTATTCTCAAGCTACCCTAGGAATCGTCTATCCTCAAGCTCCCATGAGGATCGCTAAGCTCCCGAAGTAAGGAAGAAGATACACCAATATCAAGGCCACCGATTCGTTCTAGCCATTACTAATTACTTCTCCAAATAGATTGAAGCTATTCTACTAAGAGAAGTCAAGATATCTCATGTGGTCAAGTTCCTGAAATATCATGTGATTTATCGATTCGGTGTCCCTAGATGGATAGTCCACAATAACAGTCCACAGTTCATCAGTCAATTGTTCTTCAAATTCTATTACTAATTCAGAATTCAAGATGTAATTTCTACGCCATACAACCCAGCTGCTAATGGTCTAGCTGAAGCTTTCAATAAAACTATCATCAAACTTCTAAAGAAGTTGTCTCCTGAAATAGACGAGATTGGGATGAGAAACTCAAAAAGTATTTATGGGCTTACCGAACAATAGGCCGTACTCCTACTAGCTCCATGCCTTTTTTCCTTAGTTTACGGATGTGAAACCGTGATCCTACTAGAAATTTAGGTCCCGTGATTAAGAATTATCTTTGCCGAGAAGATGAAAACCGAAGAACATTATCAAAAGTATTTCTAAGAATTAGGGGCGTTAGATGAATTGAGACTCCAAGCTCAGCAATGAATTGAGATTTACCAGCCATGGATCTCGAGAGCCTTGAACAAGAGCGTCAAAGAACGATCCTTCAAAGAAGGAGACCTAGTCATAGCCGTTCATTTACCCATGGTCACGACGCATAAAGCTAAAGGTAAATTCTAGAAAAAAATGGAAAGACCCATTTGTAGTGGTTTACTCAAATGGAGCATATTGCCTAATTGACTAAAATAGCAATAGGCTCATGATGCCAATCAGCGGGAAGTTTCTCAAGAAATATTACAATTGATTTTGGTCAATATTATCTCTCAATAGAGATTTTCACCTCTAACCACAAGAATAAATTCTCAACCTAAATTGTTGATCATGTTGATCCAAAATCCAATCAAAATCTCTAACAATCATCATGTTAATGCCACTTCTGTTTTACTCAAATGTCTCAACACCATCATGTTAACATTACACCTCTGAATAGTCTCCATTCAAATGATCCGATTGATTAACATTACACCTCTATCGGATCATTTCATTGACCTGTTAACATTACACCTCTGTCGACGTGTCTTTTCGGAATTGACCAGTTAATATTACACCTCTATCAATCCGTCTTTACCAAAAATCGATTAGTTAACATTACACTTCCATTGATTTTCTACCATTAAGTTAACACAACACTTTCAAACTGTAGTTGTCTTTTGGACTCCTTTAAAAAATGATTGGTTAATATTACATTTCTATCGGTCATTTCATTTGGCATGTTAACATTACACCTTTGCCAAATACCCTAATACTGTCATGTACATTACACCTCTGAATAGTATCAACTTGATCAAAATTAGTATGTTAAACACTACACCTCTATCAATTTGATCCTATCATTTCCCTCCCAACAAATATGTCACTATGATACGTTAACATTACACCTCTACCATATATATATCAAAGGAGATAAAAGTTCTTTTATTATTGAAAGAGTTAACCCGTTACAAAGATTCTAAAGAGAATAAGGATAAAAGTGTGTATTTGTGCAATACATTTAGCTCTCCTTGAATGCCTAGCCTTATGAGTATTCTTTTGAGCCCTTTCTCACAGAATCCTGGGATGCTTGGGTTCTAACAACCGCCAGCCCAGTTGTCTCAACGTCAAGTTCCGCAACCATGAGGTCCTACTCCTTAGCCAACTCGGTTGACTTAAGTTCATGGTCTTCTTTTTGCAGTTGAGCTACTTCCAAACGTGCTTGAGCTACAGCTGTAACGCCCCTCATGGATGTACATAAAAATTTGGGCATGACCTATATGTAATAGTAAGCGTCAACCTCCTTAATCTTTACATACATCTTAATATATATATATATATATATATATATATATATATATATATATATATATATATATATACATACTGAACGGCAAAAATAAAGCAATGGAGATGTATATGTAATACCTAGGATCACAAGGTTGATAGCAGAGTCCACGGAATACTAGAATAGAAGAAAACTAAATGGAATAATAAAATATTAAAATAATGATAATAGCTACAAACATTCGTACATATTTGATAAGTCAAAAGAACTAAAAAAGTGAATATAAATTAACTCCTACTAAGATTTTCCTTCGGAGCTAATCTTCAAATTCAGGGTCTATAATCCCCTTATCCTTACCGATTGTACGACCTGCGAATGGATTTAGAAACAATAGGGGTGAGCCTAAGGCCTAATAGGTAACCATAAAAATATCGGGTACAACATAAGAGGATGAATGCAAAGGATAGTCACAAATATTTGAACTTGAACAAAGGGATCTCAACATTAAGTTACCTTACTTATATCATGATCATTGATCAACATAAAATAACATATCAATATGAATATTCAAGGTCTAATATTCAGGATTCCAAACTCCCCAAGCATGGGATAATCAATAAACCGTGCATGCTACCCACCAGTGAGCGTCCTCACAAATGGCATTGTCCCCACCGAGACCCATTACTATTACTATCCACCGGTAAAGCTTACTTCACACAGGGCACAATCCATGAATATAAACAATCAATCATCAACAAAGAAAGGAATACTATCATTATCAATAGTCGAATCATCAAAGCAAGTCAAAATGCTACAATATAATTATTCAAAGGAATATCAATGGTATAAAACCAAAATAAACAGCACTAGGATAGCAATAGTTAAGCAATCAACAAAAAGCCCATGCTGAATAAAATAGGAATATTATGAAAGTGATAAGATATACAACTTAGCATGAGAAACTAACTCACAGTAATTTCAAGAAGTAATCAATCGAACTCTCAAAGATTTGAGAGCAGACAATGAAAGGTTACCTATCGATTATGCCGGGATCCTCTCGGCCAATGAATGAATCCAAGATTCTTTGTCCTATATACACATACATGTATATCCACATGAGATTCTAACCACTATGTATTTTATTATTTTTCTAACTTAAAACTTATATCATGGTATAAGCTACACTCTAAATGATTACATCCAATATCTATAATATGCACAACAACAAAAGTCGTGTACATGCTTAAGTTTGGGATGGATGAATGATAGAGCAATTGATATCCAAAATACATGAAACTAGTTCCATATGACTATAATATGAGTCTACTTTTCGAATATAAAAAAATTACATCAATGCATGGTATATAGTAAGAGTTATGCTCTTAGGAAACTACACCTATCAAAACTATAGTTGAAAAAAATAAAGATTGCTATCTAGAATGAAGAATTCATTTCGGGTTCTTAACACTATACAAATAATCTCATATTTGGCATATGAGTAATATGATGGATTAGCTTCCAAATCCCATGAGTTTCATCAAACTTTAATTTTTATAATGCATGTTACATGCAAAATAACACACGGGGGGGGCCCCCCCCCCCCCAGTCTGGAATTGCCAGTTCATATGCTATCTTTTAAAACTAGGCTTCGTCTTATCAAATGTTTTCCAAATTAATTCAAACATAAACCGACATCAAGATGATTGAGTCTAGATCTGGGACTTGAAAGAATTCTATGCATGAAATTCACATATTGAGAGTTATTTTCTCTACAATGAACATGACTCAGGCAAACTATTTTAGATACATGCATTACATTTAACTATAGTTTCGAACAAATAATTGATAGAATTAAAAAAAAGAGATTTAAAAAGAAATCTACAGAAGTCTAATTTCTAAAATAGAAAAAATATTCATATTTGGTTATGTATAGAGAAAGTTATGTTTTTTTTACTAGGAGAGTACAATGCTGGAATTTCTGTATGAATAATTATGTTACATAAACCGACATGCAACCCATGTTTACACTAGTTCAAAGCAAGATAATCATTACTTGATCACATTAGGCTTTAAAACCAGTAAATATCATATTTTCTATGCTCATAGATATAAAGATCATATTTTTATAACTAATTGACATGCAAGGGCCAATCCTTGCTTCAGTGTAACATACAATGGTAAATCCTCACATGCAAGACCAAAAATAAAATTAAATCCTATAATTTCAGTCTTATATCCCTAATAATAATATGAAAAGAGAATTATAAGAAATTATACCTAGGTTTGAGACTTTGCTTCACTTCCTCCTCCAAAATTCTCAAACTATCTTCTTTCTCCTCTCCTGCTTGTTTAATCTCTAAAGCTTGAGAGATGAAGCTATGAAATCTATATTTTTCTACTAAAACAAGAGAAGAGGTGGCTAGGATTTGGTCAGCTAGAGGGGAGGGGAGGGAATGTGTTGAAAACTAGCTGTTGGGATTTAGGTTTCTATAAAGTTCTTAATCAAACTAAAGAATAGGAAATCAACATTTCTATAAAGTTGGTTTTTCTCTTTTCATATTTTGCCAAAATAAGAAAGAGTAAAAAGCAAGAAAACACCACTTTTTGAGATCTTATAAATATTTTCCTGTAAGTTTTATAGAAAAACATGAAAATCAATTTTAAAGCATTTTTCTTTTACTTTTTTAAAAAGAAATCGAACCAAACATTCCCTAAGCATCTGCTTAGGAAACGATATTTGGGCCTTGGATCTAGAATCCAAGGATACTTCAAATCCAAATATCATATTTGAGTCTAACTTTAGGCTTAGATTTCAAATAAGATGATTTAGCAAGAGGAATTTTAAAGCCTAAAAGAGGAGAATTTCAAATTTTGATCCAACCCATGTCATTTGTGAAATCCCGACTCCGCATTGTCTCCGCCCCAAACCACGTGAGTTCTTCTTCTTCTTCTTCTTCTCTCTCTATCTCTCTCTCGGGCATTGAACCTTTTTTCCTTTTCTGTATTTTTTCCCTCATATTAGAGACTCAAATATTTCTTAGGGTTTTGTCCCTAATCAGGAGGTTCGATCATTCTAATGGAGATTGAAATGAGCACTTGATTTCAGGTACTTTTTTTATGTTTTATTATTTTGGTTTCACTTCTTTAGCAATGAATTATTCGATTCTGAACTTAATTTTAGGTCTCTTAGCTTTTGAGAGCCAATGTGTTGAATAGACAATCTCGGATTATTACCCTCACTTAGTTCAACTGGTTGCTTAGAGATCTAGGATTAGGAAATAAGTTTTTTTTCGTCTGAAAATAAAAGTAAGTTTTAATTTATGCAAATCGTACATGTATAACCAAAAGCTATGACAACAAATAGTAACTACTGGAAAATTGATAAATGCTTTAAGGTTAAAGCAACCGGGTTAAATTTTAACATGATAATTATTACCCTCGAACAGTTAGAGGGGGAAATATTCCTGCGTTTGGTATAACCGGGTTAAATTGCCCATTAAAGACTAAGTCTAGTTTTACTTTTTCAGATGGAAAATAATATGTATATATGGTTGGCAAATGGTAATCCCTCCTTTATATATAATGAGAAATTGGTGGTTCTTCTAAAGCATAGCGTCTGTCATATTAAAAAGTAGTCATGTGTCCTTATCCTATAAAAAAATGATATGTGGACACCTAATTTTATCGTTACCTAATTAAGAATTCTTATCAAATTAAAACAATTCAGAAATAAAAAATTTAATAAACAAATAATAGCTAATCTTAATTAAATTATAACTATCTATAATTAAAAAAACTCAAAATCACATCACCTATCAAAAATTGTTGACATCTTATCCTACCTTCACCTAAGAGTCCTAATCAAATTAAAACAATTAGAATTTCTAATAATCAAAATCCTCCTTTCTAATCTTCTTTTCCTAAAAATCATTATCAAACTAAAACTATCCATAATTTAAAAATTCTATTAATTAAAGCCCTCATGTATATAAAAAAAAGGGATTTCAAGATTAGAAAATTATCAAATGTCCCTTTCAAAATCAAAAAATTATAAAAATTGTAAAATTACAAACAACCCATTGAGGTCCAAAATTTAGGAAAAAAACCTCATGTTTAATCTAAAATTTCAAATAGCCTAGAAAAATTAAGAAATTTACAAACAATTCCTTAAGATTAAAATATTACAAATAAAGTGATGAAAAACATTCGAATATTACAAATAGAATCATGAAGTTCAGAAAATTATAGACTATCCATTTTAAAATTTTCAAAATTACAAACAATCCTTAGAAAATCCAAAAATCATACAAGTCCTATAAAAGTTCAAAAATAATAAATAGCCCCCTGAAATTTAGTAAACAACCCCTTGAAAATTTTGTAACCAGCCACTTGAATGTTGAAATTGCAAATATCCATTTGAAAATTTTACAAACAACTCTTTAAAATTTTTTCAACTAGACCCATGAAAGTTAAAAATATAACAAATACCCTACTAAACATTTTGAAATATTACAAATGATTCCCTAAAAAAATTTACAAGTAATCCCTTGAAAGTTTTAAAAAATACAAACACCACCCAGAAAATCTGAAAAATTACAAAAAGCCTTATGAAAGTTGCAAACAACCCTTTAAGATTCAAAATTATAAATTTATCCTTTAAAATTTATAAATTACAAATTATACTAGAATATCCAAAAATTACAAACAATCCTCTTAAAGTTAAAAATTACAAATAGACCCCTAATGTTTTTAAAACCCTTAAAAGTTTACATTCAGTCCCTTAAAAAGTTTCAAAACTTAGAAATATCAACTTAAAAATTTTAGAAAATTTTATATAAAAATTGTATAACTAGCCCATGAAAGTTGTTGAAATAACAAACACTGTGCTGAATATTTTCAAAGATTAGTTATAATTCCTTAAAATTCTTGTAAAACACTCTTCAAAGTTTTTAAAATTACAAACACCATCAAATAATTTACAAAACTCCCCCTAATAGTTTTAGAAATTATGAATAAACCCACAAAAGTTTTACAAAATAACCCCTAAAAACTTTACAACCACCCCCTTGAAAGTTTAAAACTTATAAATAAACCTAAAAACTTTACAGTCAATGGTGCCAAATTTTTTTAAAATTATAAATAGCCCCCTAGTTTAACATATTATTTTATAATATTATAATACATTAGCATGGGGAATGCATGAGGTGCAGGGTAATGGTCAAACTTAAAATTTTAATTTATCTATGAAAAATCCTAACACTCAAACTATCTACTTTAACTGATATGAAAAAAAAACTCTATTCTCTTTTTCTTATAACATAGCGAAAAGAGGTACAAATTGCCCATTCGTTATAAGAATTTAATATATTAGTTAACAGATGATCAGAAGTTATTGTATATAGAGAAATATAATCAATCATCTCTCTCTTTTGACTAGAGTAGCTTAACATATTTGAAGTGTGTGTAAACCGGCATATATAAACCAAAGAAATCACAATAATCCGTGCTTGCACGGGATTAATACTTGTAAAAGATAACAAACATGCGGTAAAATCTAAGAAGGGAAAAGTGTAATTAAAAAAAAGGAGCTGCCACTATGAGCTCATGATAGACTACGTATACTACAAAAAAAATGAGCATTAGGGGCGATCTATTAGTGGCAGAAAT
>BQKN01058641.1:0-16069 GCA_022839385.1 Asparagus kiusianus | reverse complement strand
GTGCTGAGCTAAGCTAAGGGACCTATAGGCAATTTTATACGCCTACAGATACCCCCTCCAAAGTGTTTCAGTCTCGTTCTTTTATAGAAGAGTCTGGAATACTTTGGATGTGATCGTCCCAACCTTGAGTCGGTATAACGGGATCTTGGAATGGCTTCTGTTCTGGATTCCTTCAATTCCACCAGGTCATTCAGTGCTTTGTAGAACGCCTGTGAGGATTCCGGTGCTGCATTTATTGTCTGACCGTCGTCGGAATTTGAACTTGAAGTCGATTCCTAGTTTTCCGATCTTTAGCTTTTGTCGGTTGGTTCAACGTGCAACTTTCGTTCGATTGTCGGCGTCGAGTCTTCTTTTGAGACGCGTTGTCCGGCGTCGTGTTATTGAGTTATCCTTAAGAATATTTTTAGAAGAATATTCTCCAGGAACTTCTCAATAAAAATAGGGAATAGTTTATACTCGTATACCTTATTGGAATATTTCCGTGCCCCAAAATGAGCTGAACCGGCGTAGATTGATCTGAAATCATTTCGATGCTTAATTCAACTCCAATTTGAATTCTGGTTCGAATTTGGCTCAAACAGGTTCGAAATTGGTCCAAACTGGTTCAATTTGACTCATTCTGGCTCAATCTGGTCCAATCTGGTCCATTCTGGCTTGGTCTGGTCCATTCTGGCTTGGTCAGGTCCAGCCAGGTTCAATCTGGCTCAATCTGGCCCATTCAGACTCAATTCGGGCTCATTCTGACTCAGTCTGGTCCAATTTGGGCTTGGTCTGGTCCAGCCTGGTCTGGTCTGGTTCAACCAGATCTGGTTCAAGGCTATAAAAGAGGGATTTTTCTTTTTTTTTCTTTTCTTTTCTTCCTCCTCTCTAGGGCCGGCCCCCCCCTTGTCCTTTTTTTTTGATTTTTTCTCTTCCCTCGAGCGTCTTTTCTCCTTGAAACTTTGATAGTTGTCCTGGATCTAGGCTTCCTTTTGATCTTGGACTGAAAAATCCCTCAAAAATCCAATTTTTTAGAATTTCTTTCAGGCCCCTCGAGCGCGTGCTGAGAGTTTCCAAAAAGGTCTCATTTTTGTTGGATCTCGAGCCTTTCTTCAGGTAAATCTTCCACAATTATGATCTTTTTCATGCTCAATTTAATTTATGCATTTGTGGGATCATATATGAGGGTCGAGGGTGTGATTTGAAGCCTCGAGTTAATCTCTTTCAGGGGGTAGATCTGATAAAAAAAGTGATTTTTTTTTCTAGATCTGACCTCTTTATTTATTTTGCAGCTTGTCATGTCGCGTGCCTCGAGAGGTCGTTCCCCTGCTATGTCGGCTGATGGCGCGCCTCCCTCCTATGCTGGTGAGCTATTTTTGGCAGCATTTGGAAATTTACAAATTACCCCTTTTTCTCTTAAAAATTTGTAAATTGATCCTTTTTACCCCACGTTGTTCTCCTTGGCGAGGCAATCGGGAAGAGCCTTGATTCTCCTTGGTGAGGATCGACGCTTTTCGCATATTTGGGAATTTTGCAAATTAACCCCTCTTTTCTTAAAAAATTTGCAAATTGGTCCATTTTTACCCCACGTTGTTCTCCTTGGCGAGGCAATCGGGAAGAGCCTTGATTCTCGTTGGTGAGGATCGACGCTTCAAAGATATGTTTTGCTTGGTCAAAACCATATCTCAAAATTAAAGGGGGCGATTTGACGCTACATTGCGCTTTATAAGGCAGGGATATGTTGTTGACATACCCTGTGTTGTAATTGCACAATGTGGCCAAATCGTCTCACCCTTTATAAGGCAATGACTCTATCTTAACTATTTGTAAGATGAGTTCAATTTCCTTTTATAATCGGGACTAACCAGTGTTTAACTGTTCACTTTGCAGTGGGATACCCTTCTGGATCATTCTCGTCCCACGCAGTCTGTGGGCGTCGTGGCGAGTATTACTCGATCTCCGACGATCCTTCTCCTATTCCAGCTACTCCTCAGTTTGCTTCGGGCACGTCGACTGAGGTTGCCCAGGTGGTGAGGGAAGGTAGTCATCGAGCCCTTCGTCAGCTGATCACAGATGCGCCTTTTGTGAAGGATGCCAGCTCTACCCAGCCTCTTCGGAAGAGCGACTTCATGTTTGGTGATTCCGTCGATGACTCAGAAGCCGTATTCATTGACGCTGAGCAGTGGCTTCACAAGACCGGCAGTGGCTTCATATACTTGCCGGAGATTCCTCGGCATCGCTCATTGACTGAGCTCAGGCGACAGGCCGTGACACGGAAGATGTCGTGGCGCTTGACGGAGGATCATGAGAGCGTCCATTGCAGCTATATCACCCATCAGGCAGCTCCTGGCTCGAGCAGGAGTCACATCACCGGATTACATCCCGGAGTGTTGGGACTAGATGCACCACCGCGTAACGAGCTTCTCGCTACTGCTTTGACCTTGAGGAATCGCCTCGCTGCCCTAGGACGGGAGATGCCTGCGACTCGTCACAGGATTTACGGTTGGGTCCACTCTTCGGACAAGTCTTGGTGGAGTCGCATGACGACATACGTCTTGAGCCGATGGGGCGAGGAGTTGCACGCTTGCGGTTTGTATGCAGCCGTTCGTGCCACCATGTATGGCTTGCCTGTCAGTTTGAGACATTTTTGTGCTTTGTTCGAGCTATATAATCCAGACTCGAACACTTTTCTGACCCGGCAGGGGGAATTAGGCTTGGCTCTTCACGAGATGCACCGGATTTCTGGCTTGCCCATGGGACAGATGTTATACCAGGAGTACTTTCCCTCTAATCGTGAATTGGACCAGTTGAAGGATCGCATGCCTGATCGCTATGAGACTCTATGGGATCTCACTTGTCATTATCACGTTGCTTTGGCACAGTCTGAGCCGTTAGCGAAAAGGACCAAGGCCTCCGTGAGTCTGAAGCAGTTTGCGAACTATTTATTCAAGAACCTGGAGAACAGTTCTGGCGAGGTCATTTGTGAGTTGTCCCCACTTACTCCCTCAGAGGTGAACAGTTTGTTGAAGAAGATTGATGCTCACTCCTACACCACTAGCAGTCCTGAGGGTGGCTTCCCTGCGAAGACCAGATTCAGATCTTTCTTATGGCATGCGACCACTCCGATTCGGCCGATGACTCTTCTTGCCGGTTATCTCGCTATTTGGTTGAAGAAGTGTGTGGTTCCATACCAGTCTGGTGATGCATTGCCTTTAGAGGTGCTCTACCCGGCCGTTCAGCTTGCTTATAAGAAAGAGCTTTCACTTCTTCCGGTGATGGTAGCTGACATTCACCGAGGACTTCGACAGCTTTCCAGTGCCTTCACACGGAAGGAGACCGATTTGCCAGGTCAGATTCCCACTCTTAAGGTGGAGCTTCCTTACGCTTATCTGATGGCTTGGTTCGTCCTCCACCACTCGGATATGATGTCGGTGCCGAACGCCACAGACCACTCTGTTCCCCTGCTACAGTTGCTTGAGAATGGCAGGTGGGAGGGCCGCGGATTTTCTAATGTCAGACAGCAGCTGTAGGTCCACAAGTGTTGGGCATTCTCCACTTGTTTTCCGTAGTTCTCCGGCCGGTACGGCGAGTGCTTGATAGATGATGAGAGACCGAGAGAGTATCGGACTCACTTAGACATTGGCTGCTTCAACTGGCTGGTGAACATCAGGCCTGGCTATCTGACTTTTCGGGTGAGGGATCAGTGCTTCATAGAGCCATATCTACCCTGCCGATTCGCTCGCCAGTTTGGCTATGATCAGCTCTATATCGGGAATCCTCGTCAGCAGGTTCGGACCCATAGTGGTTTGGTAGACGGTCTTCGTGCATGGTTGTGGACCGTGACTGGCTGTACTGGTGCTAAGTTCAGCCTCCCGAGCATTGATCGGCAGTTGAACCTCACTTTCTTGAGCTGCAAGTGGTTACTAGCAGCTAACAAGACTGTCCCCGTGAAGCCGATTGCAGAGATAGAGGCTGAGAAGGCTTCTCAGATTGATTCCCTTAGGATTCGGGAGAACGCTCGAGCACAGAGGGCGCGGAACAAGACTCGCCGAATTGATGAAGAGGGCCAGAGGACATTCCCTTCCACAGACGAGGCTTCAGGCGGGGATCCCGAAGATTATGATGACTCTTCTGAGCGAGGTTTGTGATTCAACTTTTCCCTTTATCTTCCAGAAATATTGAAACTGACTATAGTTTGACGTTTCAGGGACCACAGTTGATCATGATGGAGAGTTTTATCCTCCTCCTCAGGTGAGACCTTCGATCCCTACTGCTAGGCGGAAGAGATTAGCCCGTAAGCTGCGTGCAGCTTCCCGAGCTTCTGATATGGACTTGGCTGGCGATGATCCTGCCGGTGACGGAGGTACTATCCATCCTGTGAACCATTCTCTTGGTTATTCAGCACATTGACTTATACTTTTCCACCTCTATATAGGAGTGCGTGGGGAGAATGAGATGAGTCTCGATCCGATTCCCGTATCTCCCGATGAATCTGACCCACCACCCCCTGTAGAGAGGCCTACAGGGGTCGCTGACATTAGAGAGGAAGTCAATGTAGGACCTGATTCCGTGAATCAAGGTACATCTAACACTGACAACGTATTTATTTAGATGATACACCAATGAATTCGTGTACCCTCTAACTGTCCTCTACCTCTTGCTTCTTCAGATAACTTGCAGGAGGCGAATCCTGGAAATGAAGAGGCCGATGCACCTGTGAGAGGTAACTCATTTCCATTAGTTGTAGTCTCTTCACTTTTCTTTGGCACTGATATTCTTTTATGTCAGATTTCTCCATCGATGACTTCGACGAGGGAAGCTTGTTTGCGGACACTCCTATGATGCGCTACATATACAGCTCTCCTCAGATCGATGACCAGTTACCTGGGGATATGTTTTCTGAGCCCGCCTTCGCTGAAAACCCTGAGGATGGTTCCTTTGAAGGTAAGTGCTTCTTTCTGAGTTAACTATAGGACTAGCCAATCTTGACTAATGCAACTATAATGTAACGCCTCTGCGAATTCCGTTTTGAATCTGGCAGGAGCTTTTGAGAAAGACCCTGTCGAGCTGGCTGTGAGACCAACTATACCAGTTGATGCACCTACAGCCGTTACACCTCCACTACCCCCAGCGGCTCAAGGAGAAGAAGGTATAAGTTAACTCATTGAAGAATGTTATTCCTTTTTCTCATTAAAACTTTTAACGGACTTCTCCCTCTTTTTTGTATAGGGCGTTCTTCTCGTCTTCATGTGTTAGTGAAGGAGTTGTTATACGACGACGATCCCGACAAGATCGTTATCTGTCTAGAAGTTCGCTCCTTCTTCTCCTTTGTGAAGGCTATGATTGGCAAGCTCTTCCACAGCGGACTTTCCCTTCACCAGTTCAAACCTTTCCTTGATTCCAGAATCAATTTAATAAGGGAGGCAGGATACCTAGATTTGGCGAAGGCCATAGTTGACGATCTCGACTGCTTAGAGCGTGAGCTTCAGATGTTTCGTGAGCTTCGAGATACCGGTGCTTCTTCCTTCATTGCTGCTGAGCTGGATACTCGTTTACAGTCACTGCGCGAGACTCAGCTTCTTGATGATCTTGAGGTTCAGGTGCAGCGAGACCGAGTAGCTCGAGTTGAGACTGGCCTTGCTACCAGGTTATCTTCTCTTGCCGAGCTCGATTCTTCTCTCACTTCCTGTGCGGCCGAGATAGACCAGCTCAGAAGAGCACTCCGTGAAAAGGAGGAGACTTTTGATGTTCTTCAGATGATGAAGACACAGGACCAGCAGACCTGCACGGCTTTGTCTGATGAGTTGAAGTCCTTGAAGCAGAAGCTATCCGAGACAGAAGAGACTGCTGCGAAGACTTCGACCGCTACTGAGGAGTCCATTAGGGCTGAGCTTAGCCAAGCTTATGATGATAAGCTGTCTAAGTTCAGTCAGCAGATTTTTAGCCACGGGCTTGATGTTTGATTTTGTTTACTGAGTGATTTGACTTTTGACTCTTTTAATGAATTCCCTTTTTATCTTTATTATGATTCGTCATTCCATTTGAAATGATTGACCACAATACTCATTAGGATTTTTGGCAAACCCTCAGCCATCAACGGGTTTGGTTAGCCTTTACCGACTACCGTTTGAGTCGGGCTAGCATGCGATTTGTTTAACTCCGCTCGCATGTAACGTTGCGCTCAGAGATTGAATTCTCTGAGACTTCGTGCTATGATGTCGAATACATAGACTTCGCCATTGTTACGGGAATAGGCTACCCGGCGACACGTGTTAGGTGTTGACTTTAGGATTTTTGGCTAACCCCCAGCCTTCAACGGGTTTGATTAGCCTTTACCGACTACCGTTTGAGTCGGGCTAGCGTGCGGATTGTTTAGATCCGTTCCGCACGTGACGTTAAGCTAAAAGAGTCAACTCTTTTAGTGCTACGACATTGAATACGTAGACTTCGTCTTTCTCCTGTGAAAAGACTAAACAGCAACGTGTATGAGACGTTGACTTAGGATTTTTGGCAAATCCTCAGCCTTCAACGGATTTGATGTGCTCTTACCGACTACCGTTTGAGTCGGGCTTACATGCGGATTGTTTTAATCCGTTCCGCATGTGACGTTGCGCTAAAGGAATGAACTCCCTTAGACTTTGTGCTACAACTTTGAATATGTAGACTTTGCCATTGTCATGGGAATAGGCTACCCAGCAACGTGTGTTAGATGTTGGCTTATCCCTACTTAGGCTTTGGGACAAAGGACCCCAGAGTCAGGCTCAGGTGTCTTTTTCTACGGATAAAGACCAAACCGGCGACGCGTGTTAGGCGCCGACGTATCCTTTCTTAGGATTCAGGATAAAATTCCCCATGCGTGTGAGGCATGGATCTCGGTGTTATTAATAACAACCTGCCACAATGTTGAATATGCGGATGGGTGTTCTTTTTAACGGTTAAGAACTAACCGGCCGCGCGTGTTAGGTGCGGACTTATCCTTACTTAGGTTTCAGGATAAAATACCCCAGAATCGAACTCTGGTGTCTTTTTTCAATCGGAAAAAGACTAAACCGGCAGCGCGTGTTAGGCGCAGACTTATCCCTGCTTAGGTTTCGGGATAAAATACCTAGGATGAATCCTAAATTGGTAAACTTTGGAAAAAGAGTTGGTGTGGGGAAGGAAGAATTTTATATTCTATTCCCCGAACAAGGAAGGAAGAATTTTATATTCTATTCCTTGATTCTGGAAAGGAAGAATTTTATATTCTATTTCCAGTGCAAGAAGGAAACTAGAAGTGAGATCTCCACTCCGAGAATCTGGAAGATGCTGACAAACTTTCCTTTTATAGGATTGGTTATCAGATCGAAAGATGAGTTCTTCGTTTATCGAAGAGAAATTTCAACTTGAGTTACAACCATAAAAAAGGTTGAACCCAAGAGAAAAGAAATGGAGTTCTTTCGTTCATCGAAAGGGGACTCCGAACTGAGAGTGAACCTTTTCGGTGGACTCACTGTCAATTGAAATTGATCAGCGAGGGATTTTGGTGGTAAAAATAAAATTGGGTTATCCTCTAGAATATTAAGTGTAATATTCTTCAAGGACCTTCCCGATAAATGAGTCGTCCTGAACGTACTAGGGATAGTACTTTTTCAAAAACTTCCCATTTATTGGCATTAATTGCCTGTTACCCTCTAAAGAAATTAGGCGGTAAGCACCGTTTGAATAGACTGTATCTATTACAAACGGTCCTTCCCACTTAGGTTCGAATTTACCTTTCTTCTTGGAGGTGAGGATTATTGGTCGGCGAGCAGCGAGGACCAGATCTCCTTCCTTGAAGCTTCTTTGACGAACCCTTTTGTCAAAAGCCCTGGATATCCTAGCCTGGTAGAACTCGATGTGTTGTTGAGCTTCCAAGCGCTTTTCGTCCAGCCTTTCGAGTTCCTCGAGACGCTTCTGATGCTGCTCTTCGGTCGTCATCTCCGTTGCGAGAGCGATCCGAAGGGAGGGGATTTGAATCTCCAACGGTAGCACAGCTTCGCATCCGTAGACCAACGAATATGGAGTAGCTCCCGTAGGTGTGCGTATGGTAGTGCGATAAGCCCAGAGTGCTTCTCCGAGTTTATCATCCCAATCTCGCTTGTTGGTCTTCACGAGTTTTGATAAGATCTTGATGATCGTCTTGTTGAAAGCCTCAGCTAATCCGTTAGCGGCAGGGTAATAAGGTGTTGACGAAACATCTTGGATCTTGAACTTGTCACAGAACCGGATGAAGGCGTTGCTTATGAATTGCGGACCGTTGTCATGAATGATCCTCCTCGGCACGCCATGTCGGTATATAACGTGATGCTTGATGAAGTTGATGACGTTGTTCGTCTTTACTTCTTTAAGCGGAATGACTTCAGCCCACTTTGAAAAGTAGTCGGTGATAGCGAGGATGAATCGATCACCTTTGACTGAAGGCGGGAAGATGGGACCGACGATATCCATACCCCATGTCTCGAATGGCCAAGACGTGGTTGATGCGTGTAATCGTTCCGGTGGCTGGTGCATATAATTTGCATGCACTTGACAAGCGTGACATTCTCGAGCGTACTCAATCGCGTCACGAACCATTGTTGGCCAGAAATATCCCATTCTTCTGATTCGATCATACAGCTTGGGACCAGGCTGATGCGCACCGCATTCTCCTTCATGTGCTTCCTTAAGAACTTCTTTTGCTTCTTCATTCGAAAGGCATCGGAGAAGCAAGTCATCGTACCCCCGGCGATACAGCGTACGGGTCTCGGTATTGTAAAAGAACCGTGGTGCTCTTCGGCGGATAGATTCTTTTTCTTTTACATCCTCTGGTAAAATGCCATATTGGACGTAATCAATAATGGGAAAGCACCAATCTCGGGACTCGGACCCGATTTGGGTTGAGTTCACCTCTTTGGCGTTCTCGTTTTTATCATCCTCCTCTTCCATATCCATATCGTATATGGGTACGCAGAGTTGGTGTGATCTTACTGTGACTAGCAGTTCAGTTTCGGGCGGTTGCGCGAGTGATACTGCTAGTGCTGCCAGTGCATCTGCATAAGCGTTCTGAAGACGCGGGATATACTCAATGTAAAATTCTTCAAAAGAATCTGCCACTCTGATGGCCTCCTGGTGGTATGGAATCAGATCTGGGTTTCTGACTTCATATTCCCCACGAACTTGGTTGACAATTAGTTGAGAATCCCCAAAGGCTTCGAGATATTCGACCCCCAGCTCTTTGGCGAAACTGAGTCCTATGAGGAGTGCGTTATACTCGGCTACGTTGTTAGAGCATGGACTCGTCAGCGAATAAGCTCGAGGCATCACGTGCTTCCCTAGGGAAACTAAGACAACTCCAACTCCAGAAGTGACCTTAGGGCATCCCGGGGTTACTGCTTTATTGACTGCTCTCGAGGCACCATCAAAATATAACTGCCATACTTGTTGGTGTGACGTGGTATTAACCTCGTGGGTTTCATCTGGCAAGTCATCGTATACTTCAACCGTATCTGTTGTCGGGCTTGCCGCCAAAAGATCACAAATCGCCTGTCCTTTGACCGACTTCTGCTGTTTGAAGTGTAGATCATACTGGGACAAAAGAAGGGCCCACTTTGCCAACCGCCAATTCATCGAACCTGGTTGAGTCATGAATACCCGTACCGGATTAACATTAGCGATGACGTAAATCGTCTGGCCAACTAAGTAATGTCGCATCTTCTGTACCGCAAACACCAATGTGAGACATTCTTTCTCGATCATCGGGTATCGAGACCCGGTGCCTATCAAGGTCCGACTTAGATAATAGACTACCTGTTCGTGACCATTATCATCATCTTGTGCTAATAAAGCACTTATCGAATGGTTCATCGCCTTGATATAAATCAAGAACGGTTTACCTGATTTTGGTGCAACAAGAACAGGTGGATTCATCAGATATGCCTTGATATTTTCGAATGCCTTCTGGCAAGCATCGTCCCAAATAAACGATACACCTTTCTTGTTTAGCTTCGAAAATGGTTGGCACTTCCCAGAAAGATTTGAAATGAATCTCCGGATATACGCCAAACGCCCTTGCAATCCTCTGAGTTCCCTTAGGTTCTTCGGGGGTTGCAATTCATTTATTGCCTTTACCTTGTCTGGGTCGATGTGTATACCCTTGGTGGTAACGACGAATCCAAGGAATTTTCTGCTGGACATTCCGAGGAAGGATTTTGTGGGATTCATCTTCAATTGATGACTCCGCATGAGATCAAACATTGTTCTCAAGTCTTTGATGTGATCTTCTTTGCTGCGGCTTTTCACCACCAAATCATCAACGTAGCATTCAACTGTTTTCCTGAGGTGTTTCTGGAAAATCTTAGTCATCGCTCGTTGGTATGTGGCACCTGCGTTCTTCAGACCGAACGGCATCACTGTGTAGCAGAAGATACCGAGGGGCGTTCTGAATGCCGTATGCTTTTCGTCATCCGGGTGCATCTTGATTTGATTATACCCCGAAAAGCCGTCCATGAAGGACATTCTTTCGAATCCGCACGTATTGTCGATAATGACGTCCGTGATTGGGAGAGGAAAATCATCTTTTGGACATGCCTCGTTCAGATTCCTGAAGTCGATGCAAATCCTGATCTTGCCATTTTTCTTCATGACTGGAACGATGTTGGCTAACCAGTCTGGATGTTGTTCTTCCCGAATAAATCCTGAGTCGAGCAACTTTTTAACTTCAACCTCGATGGCTTCCATGATCTGCGGACGAAACCGTCTTTGCTGTTGCTTGACAGGTTTGGCATCCGGCTTGATGTCGAGGCGGTGCATTGCCACATTGGGATCGAGCCCTGGCATGTCTTCGTAGTTCCAGGCGAAGACGTCGATATATTCTCTGATCAAGGCAATTAATTCCTCCTTTTCATCTGATGGGAGACTACCACTGATGAATATGGGCTTTGGATTGGCTTCATCACCCATATTGATTTGGACTACCTCGTCTTCGGTGGGTGGCTCTCTCTGTTCGAACCTATCACCATATTGCATGTTCAGGTGATGAACCCATGGGTCCTCCCACGTTTGCATTTGATCATCATCCTCCATTGTAGATGGATCAGCCGTAATCATGTTCGACATTAAGGCCTTGAACACTTCTCCCAAACTTGTGTCGGAATCTTCAGCTGACGAATCTAGCAAGTACCCATCCTTAGCCTTGTTAGCAATTTGATCGATGATCTGCCAGCCACATTCGTCATCTGACGAAACGTAGCCTAATCCCCTCTTGTGACGATAATAGCCCTCCGGTTTACCCTTTGGTACATATGCCGCTTTGACTGGGACACGGGAACCTCGATCGAAGTATAGACCTTCTCCGAGTGTGAAATCATATCCTTGTCTTTCCATGAGCTTGCGCGCTTCTGGACTGTACTTAGATAAATGTAAACCAGATTTGTCACCATCTTCATCCTCTCTTAGGAAATGATCTGGCACCGGAAGATTTTCTCCTTTACCGAAGATCACTTCTTTTTGTCCCCTTATTTTGGCGGGAATAATTTGAGTTGTTCCGAAAGAGTGTTGGAGACGCTTCTTCGTTACATACGACGATCGGAGCGGCATACATAATTCGGGATTATCGTATAATCCCTTTATCACAGCATCAAAAGACAAGGAGTACTCTAAACCATTATTTATTTCAGGTTCGGCAAGTTGCCAGTTACAACCGCCATCTGACAACTGTTCGTCATCGAGATTGATTACAAAGGGTACAATGTCATTAAAAACAAAACCACCATTGTAATCGAATCCGGCTTCGGAATCAGCTTCTTCTCCGCTGTCCGTGCCTTGGATCGATGGTTCCGTGTCGGATTCATTACCATAAAGGAGAGAATCTGTGAAGTAGTTCTCATACCCTTTGAATGGTTGCTTATCCGCGACCACCGTCCTAACTCTTCCATCAGTGTCGACATATTTCAAACACTGATGTAGAGTGGAGGGGACTATAACATTACTATGGATCCAAGGCCGACCCAATAATAAGTTATAGGATGTCTCAGCATCAATCACGTAGCACGTGACCTCCGTCTTTAAATCGCCCATTTGGCACTTTATCCGGATTTTACCCAAAGGTCTTGACCCGCTGGTGTTGAATCCGTATATGACTGTGCCTGTAGACGCCAACTTGCTGACTGGAATGCCAAGGCTGTGCATTAGTCGAAGTGGCATAATACTCACAGCGGAACCCGGATCCACTTGGATTCGGTTGACCTCGCTGGAGCCAATGTACCCGACGAAGTACAAGGGCCGATCATGATTTGAATTCTTCGTCTGCATGTCCTCTTTGGTGAAGGTGATGCAAGGAAGATTCTTTGCTGCCACGTTACACTGTTGGGCTAACAATTCTAACTCCTCAGGTGCTGGTTTGATCCTAGTGAGGAATGCCTCTGAATCGGCCAAGGCCTCTTGTAAGGCTTCTCTAGTCTCCTTGGATAACCGCAATAGCTCGTACAGCGTTATCCGTGCTGGAATATTGGCCAGCTGAGCCATGATGTCGAAGGCACGTGGATTTTTTGAACTTCCCGGTTTATCTCCTCCAATTGGACGACTGAAGCGAGACTGCTTCGGGTTCTGAACCTCTTGGGATCCTTTGTCTTTCTGTTTATCTGCCGGCTGTCGTCGAACATCTTCAGCCTGTTTGGGAATTGGGATCACCCCTATCTCTGTGAGAGTCTTGGCTGGTCCCTGTTTTGTCACCCCTAGCTTAGCTGCTTGTTCATTATGTGACGGATAGTTGAAATGGTATTGGTTCCCGCTTCTGGTGGTGAAGACTTCTTGTTCATCTTCAGAAAGTGGGAAAGTTGGGATTCCTTCGTCGTCTTTCCCTGGGATGGCGGAAACTCCGTAGCAAGACTTTCCTTTCCCTTTAGATTTCTTCGTGGATGACGATCCGACCCATTGTTCATCTTCAATCAGGTCGGGGTGAACCCAAAGGATTTCGCCGTTCGGGGCCGTGTGTGGCACTAGTCCCTTTTGGCGCTGTCCGTGCGGGTCGTCATTCACCGTCTTCATCCCAACTTTGGTGACACGCTTCGGTTCAAACCAAGCTGTGGGTACTGACCCAAAACTGATCGACACCGCATTTGCTCCCACATTCTTGGCCGGTTTTGGAGTTATGACCCCTACATCGATCAAGGCCTGGATCTTGTCCTTGAGGTGGTAGCAGGACTTCGTAGGGTGGTGGACCGCTCTGTGATACGCGCAGTATTTCGGGTCCGTCACTTTAGTGGCCCCTTCATGATCCACAATCGCCGGCAGCTGGATCTTGTTGTTCTCCAACAGATATTTGAAGATGCCGGGAACTTCGTCATCTTTGAAGGAGTAGATTTTGGGAAACCTCGGCTCCGAAGACTTTTGTTTTTGAGACCGCTGCTGCCAATGTGGCTGCGATTGCTGTGGAGCTCGCTGCTGCTGCTGCTGCTGTTGCTGAGGTTGCAATTGAAAGGTTTGGTTAGCATCAACAGCATTAACCTGAGCTTTACCTTTTCCCTTCTGATTGAAGTTCTGCTTCGGAGGATTTGTAGCCGGTTGGCCTCTCTCCGCCTTCTTCCTCCTGAGGAATCGCTCAGCTTGCTCGCCTCGGACCTTCAAGTCCTTCCATGTCTTGGATGGAGCTGTGCCCATTGCTTCCAAAACATCCAGCGAGAGGTTGTTGTGGCAGGTTTGGAGGATGAACTCCTCGCTGATCGGGTCCCGGCAATTCATCGCCTTATTCCGGAACCTTTTGACGAAGACTTCGACCAATTCTCCGTCCTTCTGCTTCTCATCGAGCAATGTCCCGATAGAGATTTCAGTGTCGTCGTCGAAGAAATTCGCAAGGAATTTGGTCTCCATGTCGTCCCAGCTGTTTATGCTTCCTGGTTTGAGGCGACGATACCAATCGAAGGCAGCTCCGCGAAGAGTGCTGACGAATGACCGTACCATCAGAGGCTCATTACCCGAGATGACTCCCAAGTGCGATTTGAAATAGATCAAATGCTGAGTTGGTGAACCCATCCCATTAAACGGCGTGAAGTTAATTAGACTAAACTTTGCCGGATATGGGATCGATTCCCACTCTCTTGGGTAAGGACAGGGAATGCCCGTCTTTTTAGTCTCTTGAGCAGAAATCAATGTATTGATTTTGCTTTCGAGGTTCTTAATTTTTAGGCTTTCACCTGCGTCTTCGCTAGCATTATCGTTACCACCCCCTGGATTAATGGGAGGGTTATTGATGTTGCGAGCTTCATTTGTACCCTCATCTTCCAGGTTGTTCTGGTTGGGCTGACTTGGTTCCCCTTGTTGGTTCCTTAATGCTTGAAGCTGTTGGTCATGCATTTCTCTCATGTTCTGCATGGCCATTTGCATTTCGAACCGAAAGGTCTCCTGTTGTTTGGCCATAGCATCTTCAAGCATCTTGGCCAATTGCTCCGCGTTTATCATAAACGCCTCGCGGGGTTGTCCTTCACTGGACACAGTATTGTCAGACGCAACGGTTGAGCCAGCGTCTGATTCTTCATCTTCTGAAGGTACTCTTGTCCGGACCCTACCGTACGTTCCTCGCTTGATGGCCCCAGACTGTAAACGGGTCCTGGGTCGGGATGCTTCTGGAATCGTCTCGGGGTTATCCTGAGTCGATGTTCCTCTGTTGGTCATGTTGACAGTGACCCTTGAATGTTCACCATCTTCGACCATCGTTCTTTTTCTTCGGAAACGCCTGGGCCTTGGCTTTGGCGCTTCATTGCTGAGTCTCTCGAACACGGAAACTCTTTCGGGGACTGTCTTTACACAGTTGCACTCAGACAGTACTGCCCGAATAAGTTTTGAACACGGACATTGAGCTTCAAACCTCTGAGGGCTTCTCTTTCTGGATTCGCTCGTACCCGCAACACGATAGTACAGCTCGTCCGTTTGAAATTCGGAGCAACCTATCGTATGTGGGCACGATTTCTCAGGTATAATGTCATCATCCTCGGACGACAACATTTCCTTCTGAGGATTAATTGCCTTTTTCGGGCTCTCGAGAGTTATACGCCTCGAAACGCGTCTTCGTGGACGTGAATCTTCAGCGGAATCTTGCACTTGAATGCGCAAGGTTGTGCGCTTGGGTGCCGCGGTTTTCTCCAAGTGTTGAGGGTTGCGGCGACCCCCAGCATGTTGCATTGTTTGGGGTTTCTTCATTGGCCCCAAGCGTTCCTGAATTGAAGTTTTACCTCGTTCCTTCGGAAGTGGACCGAGGCGCTCCAAAACTGATCTTTTCTTCTGGGATGGTCCCGCGGGATCTCCCAGGGTAGTTGCGGCAATCACCGGCTGTTTGGGTTGACTTGCCGGAGTTCGAACTTTCGGAGGCTGCGGGTTTTGCTCCTTAGCCTGAACCGCTTCAGACTTTGGCCTCCAAACCTTGTGAGTTGGTGGCGACTTCTTGACCACCTCCTTCTGCAGCTTCCGACGGGCTTCTTCAGCTTTGGCCCGTGCTTGCGCTGATAACGCGCGGCGTTTGCGGATGCGCTCCTCCAAAGTCGAGCGATTCCGTTTGACACGGACCCACTCCATAGTTGATGGTTTAGAGGAACCACCCTGCATTTGCTGTTGAGGCTGTTTGCCTCGCTTGTTCTTCAGATCCGCATGATAGCGGACCCCGTCAACGGACTCCATGGCCTTGGCGAATTGCTTCGCGAGGCGTTGACGCTGCCTCTGGCGGGCTCTCTTAGAGAGAGTCACCACGCCTTCGATGGCGGATTTGACCTTCCTTGAGGTCGGTAGGACCTCACTCAACGCAGCTTCGGCGTCGATTGGGGTGAGGTCGTCGTTGGTGGCTTCAACTTCATCGCACCAACGCACCTTTCTCCTAGAGGAGAGCTTTTGGGACTTCTTGGACTTGGGGGAGGAGGTAGATCCGGACGAGGAGACGTATTCCTCGTACTTCTGTTGGTCGAATTCATACTCGACCTCCTCCACGACCGGGATCGAGATCCGCGGCTGCGACGCTCCAGCTTCGGCAGCGAAGCTGGTGGCTCCCACTGTGGTCGCCAGATTGTTCGCGTGGAAAATCGTGTTCTTCTTCATTGAGGATTCCATTACA
>BQKN01058640.1:0-32180 GCA_022839385.1 Asparagus kiusianus | reverse complement strand
TGCATGTATTAGTTAAGTAATACAAAAATATTTTAAAATTATCCCAATTGCCTTCAAAGTGGAACAACATTGTTCCAATATGGAGGATGAGGTAAATTTTTACTATTGGGACAAAATTTTTTTGTATATGAGTGGGGTAATTTTATCCCAAGTGGTGTAATTGTCTCACTAGTATTCCAAAAAACCAATAACACAAAAACGTATTATCCTTGTTCCATTGTCCCAATGAATAACACTATGAAATAGAACCCCAAAATTTTCCCATTATCCCCTAAAATATCCCAACCAATAACCCCCCCTAAGAGTCCTCGCGGGATCCATGATAGATCAGAAATATTACTTTAAGATTGTTAGAGATTGTGGTTAAATC
The DNA here is from genome assembly GCA_022839385.1 of Asparagus kiusianus. Taxonomy (NCBI): domain Eukaryota; kingdom Viridiplantae; phylum Streptophyta; class Magnoliopsida; order Asparagales; family Asparagaceae; genus Asparagus; species Asparagus kiusianus. The sequence goes on along the minus strand of BQKN01058640.1, from coordinate 31,810 downwards.
TAGAATGAAACAGTGAAAGTTGATGTGCTAAAATTTTAAACTTTTTAAAATTAACTATTGTGTATTTGTGATATTTGGTATACTCCGGTACAAAGATCCTAAGGTCAAACTGCTTCCAGGAATAGCAATATAGTACTCTGTTGTGCACCAACCCAGTACTGTCAAGATCTCCTTGATCTATAAGACTTTTCAGTCAAGGCAAAGATCTCAATCTCAAAACCTTTTAGTTCAAAATATTTTGGTTTTAGGGAAAGTTCCTTCGGGCACAGGTTTCTACAGCAGCAGTACAACAACTCAATATATTTCGTGTGTACAAGATCTCTCACGTTCGTGTGTCCAAGAGCTGCCCCAATGGGCACTATTTATAGGCCTTTAAGGCCAGCTCAAGAGTCACCTATAATCAATGTGACTGTTACAAATCATAATGATAATTATGATTGTAACATCAATTGATTTAAATGCTGTTGTAACTGCTGCATGCAGTAATGCCTGAAGGAGAGACAATCAATGGACGCGTTACTTCACAACGCGAGGGTCGCATCTCAGCAAATCAGACGATCAATAGGACGAACCTCGTTGAACGGGCGAACGTCAATAGGATGAACCTCATCGAACGAACGAACCTCGTCAAACGGGCGAACGTCAATAGGACGAACTTCGTCGAATGGGTGAACGTCAATAGGATGAACCTCGTTGAATGGGCGAACCTTGTTAAATGGGCGAACCTCATCAAACAGGCGATCCTTGTCGAACGGGTGAACCTCATTGAACAAGCGAACCTCGTCTGGTCTTGTGAATCAGACGAACCTCGTCAATAAGACGAACATCATCGAACAGGTGAACCCCATCAACCAATTGATGAACCTCGTCAAATAGAGGAGCATCATCTGATCTCGAGAACGCTAGGGTCACACCCTCGTACGAATGTGTAGCTTGTCCGCATGCTGCAAAGCAGCTTGCGAGGCAACCTCCGTGGGGCCAAAGGGCGCCACCTAGTCCCGATACCTCTGTACAAAGTGCAAAGTGCGCCTAACCACTTAGCGCCTCAGCCTGATTAGCCCTGATCCCGACCCATTGGCCCATGGCCCACGACAACTTATGAGGGATTAATTAAAACAAAAACTTCTCGTTTTGCTGTTGACAAGTCTCGAAAAGAGGATCTTTTGAAACAACAAAACGTTAACTTTCCACTAGGCTACTAAGCATATATGAAAAGTACTAGTAGTTAATATACATATAGTTTGAAAACTCATTTTGGAAAGCGGTTTTGACCAAAAAAATCCAACAAGAGAATGGGCCAGAGTCCTCAAAAGCGTCACGTACACTGCTAAAAGATCGATTGATGATATTCAGGAAGGTGTTCATGCTCTCGTCCCAAAGTATTCAAAAATGTTGGTCTAAGAAAGATGAAGACGAAGAGCTACAGTGTCAGCAATTGTTGCTCAACCTACAACGCCCCCCTTATGCCCACTTTGATCCATATCGACACCCACCTCCACGGCTCCCATGAATTTTTGTTTTCAAATTTTGTGTCTTTTGCGAGTCAATTAGAAAATTTCCTCTCTATGATATTATTTTTTTGAGATTATATTTTTTACATAGCTAATTTATGTTTATCATTTCACAATTAATATAGTTTACGTGCATTTATGTGAGAGGAGAAGGCGGGGACGAGAATGATTTGGACGAGATTTTGGTGGGGAAATGGTGAAGAGGGTGTTTTATGGCGATGCCATATGTGAACAGAAGAGGGAGTTGAGCCATTTATGTGCGTTTGGAGAATGATTTGGTCGAGCCTCTAAGTGTAAATTTGCTATGCCCTTGTTGAATTTTAGTGTGTTATGCGTAGCGAAATATCTTGTGATGATTGTAATTGTATAATCAAAACACATCAACAAGTCCACCTTAATCAAAATACATCAACAAGTCCACCTTAATCAAAATACATCAACAAGTCTACCTTAGTCAAAATACATCAACAAGTCCACCTTAATCAAAATACATCAACAAGTCTACCTTAGCAAAGGCCCCACTTTGCGAATATTGATTTGAGTAGCTTTCTCTATGGATACGACTATGATGAGATAGGCATATTATTACCAGCATTGCTCTCCTCTCCAACATCTTTAACTTGCTTCTCGCACTTATAGTTTTTAACTTTTTCTAAAAATGAGTCCAAGAAATCATTAAACATATCACGAAATACAATTAAAATTAATGTATCTTTGATAGGGGCTAAATAATGATAACCAAAGTTATAAACGCACAACTATCAAGTTATAGTATAGAAGAGATTGTTGAATCCTACGAGGAAGGTGTTGTAAGAATTAATCAAAATTAGTTTTTAAGTAGTGTGTGATAATTAGAAATTTAGAAGTGATAAAAGTGGTTGTGAAGAGATAAAGAAAGCAGTTGTTATTATATGCAAATGGAAACAAAATGAGACTAAGAGAAAGAAGGATGAAGAAAATAAAAGGAAATAAAGTCAAGAAGCAAATAAAAGAAAAATTAAGAATAAAGAGGAAAATCAAGAAAGTAAAAGATGAAGGATTCAATTAGAGATATGAGGAATCTAGAATTGAATCCACTAGATACTTCACTTATAGATTATGAACTATTATCTTTTTTTTTTCATATTCTACTTTAGATTTATTAAGCATAGACTATCAAACCGCTTAAGAAAAATATAACCTATCAAATTATCGTCCAAGTAAAATTAACATTCATGAAAAGAATAACAACTAGATAGGAATTTTAGAATTCATAAACATAATCTATCAAACCACTCAAAATAAGCATAGATTATCAAATTCTTCTTCTACCAATTAGTTCTTTTAGTTGATTATCCTAAACATAATCATTTTAAGCATTAGAAAATAATTCACAAATTATAAAAAAATCAAACTAGTTTCATTCAATTCTAGAATTCCTAAAAGAATTAGTTCCATATCTTAGAAAACAAAATTAAGAAATAAAATCTATACTAGAGAGAATAACAGAAAAGAAAAAAAATAAAAACTAATTACAAGGAGGGAAATAAGAACAAAGAAGTAAATATGAACATAAAAATAAATCTAACTAAGTTGCAAAAAAAAAAGAACATAAAAAAATCTAGATTATGCGAGAAAATAAATCTATACTACAAAATAAAAGTGTAAGAAAATAATGTAGAAATAAAGGTATGAATGTAAATATACTCTACAAGGCATTAATGTAAATCTAAACTACTAAAACAAGAAGTAAAGAAATTACTACAATAGGAACAAGAAAATAAAAATAAAAGAGAAAATTTACGTTACGAGAGGGTTTTAGCCTCTTGAAAGTAAACCTTCATCTTCATCTTTATCTTCATCTTTATCTCATCTTTATCTTTATCATCAAAAAGTTATAATTTTACAAAGAGTAGCTCTTCTCTCTAAAAGAAGTTTTTATAAAAAATTTTACACTCAAACCCATCACCCTCTACTACTAATTATAGCCTACAGCAATTAATGAGAACCCTTAGATTTTACTTAGAGATTAAGGATTAATCGCAGCTATAAAACAGTTTCTGTTGCGAACCAATTGGTTGGCCGATAGGTTGGCCGACCGGTTGGCCAATCGGTTGGCCGACTGATTGGTTTGCATCATATTGATTTTTTTGTGATTTCTTGACCCGATTTCTTCATTGATCCTTGAGTTTTCTTGGACATTCTTTTGCCTTCATATTTAGGCTTCAATAAATGGTAGAATGTCAGGGAGTTTGATTCTTTTGAGCTTTTATTCATTAATGTAGGATCTGATCCAATCATAATAAAACACAAGAAGGGGGGGGGGGGGGTGAATATTGTTCTTTTAAAAGTTAATGCAAAGAAGATTATAATTTGCAAAGAAATAGCACAATCACAAAGAATAACAATCACAAACACAGAATTTTATACTGGTTCCACCTTCTAGGTGTACATCCAGTACCCAAACAAATCCCACTTGAGAGTTCCACTATGATTTTGAAAAACTTACAAAATCAAAACATCAAACCTGACCAATTTGCAAGTCCTTGCAAATTACACACAATCTCTTCACCAAGAGATTACACCTCTCACACCCGAGAGAACACTTTGTTAGACCCTAGAGGGGGGGTGATTAGGGTCTTATGCTAATCTAATTCCAATTAATGGCTAATTAAAATTATATAGATCAATATGTTCTTGCAAGAGATAGATATGAACAATAAGAACAATAAGAATATGCACGAATAAAATATGAGACAAAGAAAACACAAACGCACGATATGTTTACGAGGTTCGGTCCCCACGACCTACGTCCCCTCTCCTCACCTCGAGGAGATATCCACTATCACAATCCGGTTTGGAAGCCGGAACTTCTACACACTCGGTTTACAAGTTCACCGAAAACTTTCACACTACACAAGCACTATGCAATCACACTTCACACATTAAGTGTAGGAACCTAGCCCGTGTCCTCCTCCTCAAGTGCTCGATTACAACCTCTCCCTAGGTTCGTCAATCGACGCCACTCCTATTGGATTCGACCCCGTCTCTCTCTCCTCACACTTCTCTTGGTGTACAAGTGTATTACAAGTGATTCTCACAAATAAAAGTTCAATACAATAATTTGTTCTCAAATAACAAGTGAGAACACAATGAGGCTCACACTCACTAAATCACACCCCACAACTCACACTATATAGTATGAAAATATTAAGCTCAAATATGTGTGTGTGATAACAGTGAATCAAACTCAATAAATATAGCTAACTGAAATGAAAGTGAAATAACAAGCTATATAAGAGTTTAGAAAACTTCTCAAGCAAGAAGAACAGTAGAGGATGATCCCAGTGGGATTTGAAGGCCACTTCTTGTTGATGAAAAACTTTTCTTGAAAACAGATTGATGAAATCAACCTTAAACAGCTCTTAAACACACTTAGGAATTTTGTTAAACACAAACTTGGATTTCTTGGATTTTTTGTGAAAGATCAGCAATGGGGTATATATAGCACCCCAATACAACAGTAAAAAATAAGTAAAAGACCAAAAAACCAGTTTGAAAACAGGTAGAAAAACTAGCCGTTATAAAGGTTCTGACAACTTGGCGGTCGCCCGGTCCGGTCGACCGCTGAGCTCAAAAACACAGTGAATCGAGGGTTTAAGGCTGGCGGTCGACCGACGGTATTTTCGATCGACCGGATGATTCTATCGGTCGACCGGAGATTCTATCGGTCGACCGCGAGCATGAGCTCAGAAAACAACTGGCGGTCGACCGGATCGGTCGACCGAAGTCTGACATATGGCATATGACAGGTTTTAGAGCCGTTTTTGAAAATTTATTAAAAATACCAAATCACATACAAAAATAATGAAACTTTAGGGAAAGTGTCTAAATGATAAAATAAACATGTTTGAAAAGGAATTTTGGGAAAATCAATTTTCGTTTGTGAAAACTCCCTGTTTTTGAAAAGTGTTCAGAAAACCGGTTTTTCGTGAACACGAAAATTGACATAGAGATTGTAGACATGTATATATATATTGTGCATGTACTGTATGTATATAATGAAGTATGAGAGAGCTGTAAACATGAGATAAAAGTTGTTGTAACAACGTTTGATGAAAAATCAATTTATATGATAGAAAACGTCAAAAATCGTGTTAAGTGTACATATATTGAGCTTAGATATAATCATACAATATATGTAATAAACTAAACATATACCTAGGTAAATCCACACATATGAACTTGAATCTTTAACGCTTGACTGAAGTGTGTTGAAATACCTGAAAAGAGAAACATAAACACAAAACACTAGAGAACATATTAGTAATAAATTGTTTGACAGATCATCATCAAAACTATAGGGTCAACACACTTGTCTTGATACAACTTGATTCCTATAAGCCTTGATAGTATTGTGATATGTAGCAGTGGTTAGGAACGTTTTGAATCTCTGAAACTTGCCTAACTTGATTATATATTGAATGAGGATCAAACGAAAAATCAGAAAATGATTTTTCTCAAACACTTAGTGAAAATCTAAAAAAATTCTTTTAAAAGATGCACGAAACTTGAATCTTATGTATATGAATTCGTGTCCCAAAATTCTGAACATGTATTGTATTTATAGCATTGAAAAGATAGGTTTTCAAACCCTAAAAAACCTACACAAAACGGCTATAAACTGTCATTAATTTGAATTCTGAAATGTCAAAAAACTATCTTAGTAGTCGACTAATTGTTGTTGTAGTCGATTACTCTGAGTTCAACAAACTTCAGAAAACTTAGAATTTCCTTAGTAGTCGACTATTATTGTCATTAGTCGACTACTTTGTAAAACAAAAAAAATCTAAAATTCAATATTCTAAGCTGAGTAGTCGACTATAATCCTTAGTAGTCGACTACTCTGTATTATTATAAAAAATTATATTTTGATCTAAGACTTCAGTAGTCGACTACTAATCTAATTAGTCGACTACTAAGGGGTGAAAATATCATGTATGAAATATTTTTAGACTCAATGATTAACTAGATACTCTAATGGTTAACTTAGGAGATTTCTATTGTTAACCAACACACTAAGCCTGTGTTAGTGTGTTCTAATCTCTATGTGTGTATATGTGTGAGTAATCAAGCTTGTACAAAATTTCTAAGTAAAGAAAATGTAAAAGTTACATTAGTATATAAGCTCTTCATCTTCTTTACTTCTTGATGCCTTAAACTCATCTTGTACTTTGTTCATGTTGATAACTACATTAAAATATTAGTACATACACATAGTGATTCACATTATGAATAAATTGTTATCATTAAAATTATATCATGTGGACATGATATCCAACATTCTCTCCCTTTTTGATGATAACAAATAATTTATATATATGTAAGCATATTTTAAAAGAAATAAACATTAATAAACAAATATACTTACTCCCCCTTTATAAAAGCATATTAGAGTCTACAATTCATATTTTTGAGTCTATATAACATAATTCTGATACCATTCTCCCCCTTTGTCATTAACAAGAAGAAATACACATCTACCGTAAGCATGCTATAATTTCCTCTTCATGAGCTAACACTTCAAAAAGATCTTCCAAATTATGAACATAATCCATCACTTCACCCATCTATATGGGTAGGCAAAGACTTACCATAAATATCAAAATTTTGACAATTTCCATCTTCACAATCTGTTTGTAATAGAAGTATCTCATGAACACAAAATATAAAATATAAACCTAGTAAGAATGATAAAAAGAAGCACAAATTCATACATAGTCTTAAGCAACAAAAACATAATAGCAACATACGACATATTACATAAGTCTTAAAGCAAATAACTAACACATAGTTTTTGACACATAAACTTAAACAAACCAAGTTAACACATAGTTTTTAACACAGACATGAAACTAAGCCAAACACTACATGATGCATGCATGGTCCTCTAACATGATGGTCCTGGAGGAGGTGGATGTCCTTGGAAAAATGTATTGAGCTTCATATCCAAGTTACCAAATTTCTTGATTAACTCCTCCTGATTACTGATGATGTAATTGTTCTGGGAACAAAGAGCTCGCTTACTAGTCTCTAACTCAAGGATGCGTGCAAACAATGTGTTATATTGCACATCCGAGAAGCAAGAAGGTTCCGATTGCATTTGAGGTGGTTGTTGGCTAGAAGAAGGGCCTTCATGACTTGAGGATTGTGGAATATCTTGTGAAATTTGTTCTTGAGGAGGTTGAGGCTCATCTTGGTGATGTTGATCATGAAGTTCAAAATTAGTTAACTTCATTCTTGTTAGGGCATTAGAGTCAAAGAACTCAATGGAACGAACGACAGAATTTTCTGATTCAAGATCGACATAAAATTTATCAAAGACCTTTGTTAAAAATGTACCATAAGGAATAAATCCTTTTGGTATAATCAAGAGATTGTCATAATAAACTTCAGCCCAATTAACTTGGATATTCTCATTATAGCATATAAGGCTTTTGCTAAATCTAGGGAAATAAAATAAAAACTCCCAGTTTTAGAAACATATTATAGGCTAAGATTCGAGCAATGAAACGAGAAATTGGAGGAAGTTTATTTGAATTTTTTAAAGGTTTACCATAACCCGGAAGAAAAATATGATTGGATTGCAAATTTACATCATTCATTTTGATTGATCTATGAGATACACCTTTGAAGGGAATGTTAAAATTTTTTCCAATTGACTTAGAAGTCAATGCAATTTCTTTCCCTTTCACATGCGTAGTTAATTTTTTAGTTCCGCTAATAGTTCCTACATGAGTGATATTTGTGAAGAACAGTTGAACTAAAAAAGAATAATTGAGTTTTTTATTTTCGGATGAAAATAACTCTAGCAATCCCACATTTTCAAAGTATGAACTAAAGTTTCAAGGGATGAAATCATCAAATTTCACAAAACGTCCTGGAAGAACTTCAAAGGTAGATATATTATTAAATTCTTCAAGTAAATTAGGACTTTTTAAGTAAATAATGAGTTCATCATTAACATTTGTATGAACGTGTTTAGCCTTCTTTGTTTTAGACATGATAATTCAAAAAACAAGAACTTGGAAAGATCAAGATGAAGAACTTACCAAATTGTTGAGAACCCTAGAGACACACGTAGTAGTCGACCAATAATGGTTGTAGTCGACTACAAGAACTGAAATACTAAAGAAAACAAAAAACTTGATGGAAATTTTTGGAGAAAATGAAAGTTTGATGATGCCTTAACATGGATTCAGTGGGTTCTGAAGTGGGAAAGTAGAGGGATCGGTTTCTAAAGTGGGTAGTTTAGGATTTAGGATAGTTTTTGTAACTTAAAAATGTACGGTAAAGATTAGATCAACAAAATCAAATGTATGGTTAAGATTTGATCTAAATAGAATTTGATATAGGGTTAGGATTGATCCGGTTTAAAAGAGTGGTTGAGATGAAGTTCACTTAAATGTAATGGGTATTGGGTTTTGGATTTGATAAGTAAAAAATCCAATATGCTCAAAAACTGTAAGTGTGAAAAATTTGTGCATGTAGTCGACTACTAAGAAAAATAATCGACTACATTGTAATCGACAGAATTCTGGATTTCAGATCTAACCCAGAATAGTTGACTATAGGTAAAATTAGTCGACTACACTATAATCAACAGAATTCTAGATTTCAGATTTAACTCAAACTAGTCGGCTACACTATAATCAACAGAATTCTAGATTTCAGATTTAACTCAAACTAGTCGGCTACAGGTCAAATTATTCGACTACACTGTAATCAACAAAATATTTTATATGCAATGTTTGTTCATGTAGTCGACTACAAACTTGATTACTCGACTATTAAGACTGAATATGCATATATATTGATTTTAAAACTTAGTTTAAATCTTCCAAAGAACATATACCTAATTCTCTTCTTAATTTAACATATATTTCTTCTTTTAAAGGTTTTGTTAATATATCAACAATTTGTTTATCGGTTGAAATAAAATCTAAAGAAATAACTCATTTTAGTACATTATCACGTAAAAAATAATGTCTTATGTCAATATGTTTTGTACGTGAATATTGAATAGGATTTTTAGATAAATTAATTGTACTTGTATTGTCACACATTATTGATGATATGGGACAAACTATATCATAATCAGATAAAGTTTGTTTCATCCAAAGAACTTGAGCACATGCAAGACTAGCAGCAATATATTCTGCTTTAGTAGTTGTTAATGATACTGAATTTTGTATTTTACTAAATCAAGATACAAGTGAATATCCAAGGAAATAACATGTACCACTTATACTTTTTCTATTAGATTTACATCCTGCAAATCAACATCACTATATGATACTAAATCAAATATGCTATTCTTAGGATAAAATAAACCATAATCTGTAGTATTTTTTAGGTATCTAAAAATTCTTTTTACAGCTTTAAGATGTGATTCTTTAGGATTAGACTGAAATCTAGCACATAAACATACACTAAACATAATATCAGGCCTACTTGCAGTAATGTAAAGAAGTGAACCAATCATACATCGACATAACTTTTAGTCAAAATTCTTACCATTTTCATCTTTATCAAGAGATGTTGTTGTACTCATTGGTGTTGGTTTACTTGTTGTATTTTCCATTCCAAAGCGTTTGTGTAAATCTTTAGCATACTTGCTTTGGTTGATAACAATCTCTTCCTTTAATTGTCTGATTTGTAATCCAAGGAAAAAATTGAGTTCACCCATGTGACTCATTTCAAATTCATCCTGCATAGTCTTTGCAAACTCTTGACAAAGATTATCATTAGTAGAACCAAATATTATATCATCTGTATATATTTGAATTAGTAGTATATCTTTATTAATTTTCTTTATAAAAAGTGTAGAATCAACTTTTCCTATTTCAAAACCAGAAGTTAAAAGAAATTTTTTTTAATCTCTCATACCAAGCATGGGGTGCTTGTTTTAGACCATACAAAGCCTTTTTAAGTTTTAAAAACATGGTTTGGATAAATTTTATTTTCAAAACCTGGAGGTTGTTCTATAAAAACTTCTTCTTTAATAAAACCAGTTAAAAAACACTTTTAACATCCATTTGATATAATTTAAAATTCATAAAACATATAAATACAAGTAAAATTCTTATAGATTCTAAACGAGCCACTGGTGCATAGGTTTCATCATAATCAATACCTTCTTTTTGATTATAACCTTAAGCAACTAATCTAGCATTGTTTCTAATAACTTATCCAGATTTATCCAATTTATTTCTAAAAATCCATTAGTTCTAATAATGGACTTATCTTTTGGTCTAGGTACAAGATCCCAAACATTATTTCTTGTAAATTGGTTTAGTTCATATTGCATAGCAATTATCAAAAAATCATCAAGTAAAGCTTCTTTTATATTTTTAGGTTTAATAATAGAAATAAAAACAGCATGAGCAATCAAATTAAAATAAGATCTAGTAGTGATTTTATCAGTAATATTACCAATAACTAATTCATGTGGATGATTTTTAACTTCTAAAAAATCCTTTGGTAAATCATTTTGTAAATTATCATCTTTTAAAACATGTAGTATTGGAGTATCATGAATAGAATCAATGAAATCATCATTATTATTTAAAACAGTAGGTGTTTTTGTAAAATTCTCATCAAAACAAACATGCATAGATTCTTCAATGACTAAAGTTCTTTTGTTATATATTCTATAAGCTTTGCTATGGTTAGAATATCCAACAATATTCCTTTGTCACACTTAGAATAAAATTTGTCTAAATTATCTTTTGTGTTTAAAATAAAGCATTTACAACCAAAAAATTTAAAATAAGAAACTTTAGGAATTTTACCATAAAACAACTCATAAGGTGTTTTCTTTAAAATAGGTCTAAATAAAATTCTATTTTGAACATAACATGCTGTAGAGACATCTTCTGCCTAAAAATACTTTGGTAGGTTACTATCACACAACATGGTTCTAGCACATTCTTGTAAAGTTCTATTCTTCCTTTCTATAACTCTATTTTGTGGGGCCGCTCGAGGAAAAGAAAAAGTGTGAGAAATACCATTTTTATCACAAAAATTTGTAAAAAGTTCATTTTTAAATTCTCCTCCATGATCACTACGAATAGTAATAATAGAAAGAGACTTTTGTTTTTGAATTCTTTTACAAAAGATAAAAAACTCATTAAAAGCATCATTTTTATATTTAAGAAATATTACCCATGTAAATCTTAAAAAATCATCAACTAAAAAAACATTATCAATATAAGTTTATTTGGATTACCGATAATTCCAATACCGATGACCTTCCCTTTGTTGTTATCTCTAAAAGTAACGGTACCACCATTCTGTTGGCCTTTTTATTTTGATGATGTTTAACAAATAATTTACTTTTAATATTGTTTGTCTAGTATTTGTGTTTTATATTTATTCTAGGCAAACAATATGTTGGAGGATAGATGAAATTGCGCTTTCACGATCATATCAAACGGAGGTTGACGGAATTATGGAGTGAAGCAACGTACAATTCAAGTTAAAGATCAAGTTCAAGCTTCATCCGTAAAGTGTACCAAGTCAAGCTTAATTGAAGATCAAGATCATAGCTTAGGTAACTTAGTTTAGGTTTTATATTATGTGTGTTAAGTACCTTAAGCTCAATATCATACACACACACGTATTTGGTTTCTATGTATATATATAGTTATATATATATGCATGGTTTTGGGTTTTCATGTTTATAAATATGAAATTACATATTTCATCTTTATTATTGTGATTTGGTTTAACTACTTAGATATGAAACAAATATATTTTCATATACATGCTCATATGTTTTATTTTCTATTGTATTTGTAAAATTTTTGTATTCTTAGTTTTTGGGCTTAACAATAATTATATACATATTTTATTAAGTCTACATAATCATTGTGTAAAGTTTCAAAACATGGTTTAGCCTAAATGTCAAAATTCATATGTTTACATTTTCGTGTTTTGGACTATTTTGTAAAATGATGATATTTCTCATTTAGGAAGTTCTTTTTGTAAACTAGTTTTGTAGCATGTTTATTATCATGTCAACAATCATTTTCCAAAGTTTTATATTTTTTTGAATTTATTTTATATTTTTAAACAGGGTTTTAAAATCAGAAAACTGTTTCTAAACTTCAAATTTCATATATCAATTTACGGTCGACCGCCACGGTCGACCGCGCCTGAGTTCATTCGTCAGTGGGCAGTAGAGACTTTCACAGTTAACCACCGCGGTCGACCGTAAGCTCGAGATTTCCCACGGTCGACCGCCACGGTTGACCGCCGAAGTCTCTGAAGTTTTTCCTGCTGTTTTTTTGCTCACGGTCGACCGCCACGGTCGACCACTGTTTATCCCAATGGCTCTTTTGGTACAGAATCAGATTTCTGATTCTTGGGCTGTTTGGTCTTTTCCTTTGGGGTTTTTGCTGTTTCTTCCTCTTCCTATATAAACCCCCAAACCCCCTTCTATTTCAGTAACCAATGTGATGTTTTAAACAAGTTTAAAATAGTTTTAACAAGGGTTTAAGTGTGTTTTAGTGTTTGTTTGGTTTGTGAAGAAGTTTTCACAAGTAGAGGAGATCATCTTCTTGTTTGAGCTTCAATCTCCATCTCTCCATCTTGTTATTCAGAGAAGAATATCTAAACTCATATCTAGCTATTTATACGTTTGATTTTCATTTTCATAAGCTAGCATTTGTATTGAGTTTAGTTTGATTTTGATTTTGATTTACTCATTGTTTACACACACACCCTCTTGAGCTTTTAGTATTTACATACATAGTATATTAGGGTTGTGAGAGATTGTAACATTGAGTTGTGCTTAATTGAGTTCTCGCCTTGAATGAGAGAACAAATCATTTATTGTTACATTGAGAGTGTTGTAAGGTTTTCGGTTAGCTAGAAAACCGAGTGTGTTGTTGTGTAGTTTTCGGTGAACTAGAAAACCGAGTGTGAGGAATGGACGTTGATCGGTGAACGTTAAAAACCGACATTGTGAGTGAGTGTATACGTTGATCGGTGATCATTGAAAAACGATATAGTGTGGTTGTAAACGTTATTCGGGTGAGCGTAGAAAACCCGGTTGTGATAGTGGATTTCTTCGCGGGAGAGGGGAGCGGAGACGTAGGACGGAAGGTCCGAACTCCGTGATCGTATCGTGTGTATGAGTTTGCTTTGGCGCACTTAATCTTATGTTTATATTTCTTGTCGCCATTGTCCATAGCTCATTATTTTTATCATCCACTATCTAGTTCATATTGTTTACCCTTGTGTTAGTTTACATATCCTTGCATATATCATATTGTATATCTCTTTGGTAGGATATATCATCTTGTGCTAGTTTATATATCCTTACGTATATATTTCATCATATAGGATATATCTCAGTGTTCATATTGCTTATCCTAGGTTATATAGTTGTTAAATTTCATACTTGCTGGGATAACTTATTAATTAATTTTAATTGGCATAAAATCGGATTAGATTAGCATAAGACCCTAATCATCCCCCCTCTAGGATCCAACAATTGGTATCAGAGCTTGGTGCTCTTTGATTTAAGGACTAATCGCCTTGAGTTAAAGATCCAAGTTATCTTTTTGTGCTGATTTTGTTTTGATTATATTTGTATCTTGCTTGCATATTTTTATAAAATTATAGATATGAATGATGCATCTTGTTTAGGCTATGATTCTAGTATTGCTCCTAAATTCAATGTTTTCCCCTATGCTCAATGGTGTTTTAGATTCAAAATATTTATTAAATCTAAAAATATCGATTTATGAAAAATCATTGATTATGCTTATATTGTGCCCACGTTGGAGAAATCTAAGTAGAGCAAACATGATAAAAAGATGTTTATTATGAACAAGCTTATGTTAGAATTCTTATTAAATGCATTTGATTCATTTATATCTTACAAGCTTGATTCTTTTGATAGTGCTTACACCTTATAAAAATTTATTGAAGCACATCAAGGGGACTTGGAGGCGATCCGACAAGCTTTGGAGGATCCGGCTTCAAGTTTATGTGGAGCATCATGCACATGGCCACTAGACGATAGCCCTAGTGAGGTTTGCGAGTTCGAAACCACTAATGATTTATCTAGTGATGAACTTTCTTGTGTTAGTAAAAAATTATTACATGCCTTTAACAAATTGCAAAATGATTTTCTTGATTTAAAAAGCAAGCATGAAGATTTAAAATCCGATCATGAGAAGTTAGCTTCCAAATTTGATATCATTTCTCAAGAAAGTATTGCTATTCAAGAAAACAATAATATGCTAAATTTGAAAAATAATAATTTAAAATTGTATATTGCTAACTTGACTCATGATAAAAATAATACCATGTTAGAAGTAGAGAACATACAAAATGATACCGCTTCCTTTATAAATGACTATTTATGTTCTACTTCTAAAAATGCATGTGTGCCTAAAAATAAAGATTTGAATCTTATGAATAATCGCATTTCATCTTTAGATTCAACTTTGAAAATATGCTTTGATAATCATAAGAGGCTTATGGATATGTGTGCCAAGTCTAAGTCATCATCTACTCATTATGTACACATATATAGCAAAATTTACAAATGCTCTATTTGTGGCCGAAAAGGTCATCTAGCTAAATTTTGCTATGATGCACACAAACATAAAAATGTTAATGCTCCTTATGCATCTCATGTAGCTTCTTCATCACATGTATACACACATGCACACATTGTTCATCATAAACATGCTCATGTGTATAGATGTGATCATTGTGGTCGTTTTGGTCATTTGGTCGAATATTGTTTTGATTTGAAAAAGAAATCTCATTTGTCAAATGCTTCTAGTAGACCACATGCTTTTAAATGTGATGTTTGTGGTAGGTTTGGACATCTTTCTAAATTTTGTTTTGATATGCAAAAAGCTTCTAAGTTGCAATATGTTCCAAATAGACCATTGTTTAAGAATGTTTCTCATTTGCAAAATAATTTTAAAAGACAATCTTTATTTGCAAATGATTTTCGTGCATAAGCTAAAGGTCTACAAAAACAAATGGATCTCTTTTATTATACAAATTATAATCGGAAGGGTCATTTGAATGAATATTGTTTTGACCGTGTTAGTGCACCAAATGTGCCCAAGAGGGTTCATAACCCTAGGGCTTTGAGCTTAAAAAATAGGGGTCATATACCTAAATCTTTTGGTACCAAGAGTTCTTTAGTACCAAAACAAATTTAATTTTTAAACCAAGAATTTTAGTGTTCTTATTTTTTCTTTTCTTGGTTTTGAAAATTATGTCTTAAAATCTTTTGGTTATGAAAATAAATTTTCTTTGATCAAAATTTTTTTGTTTTCATGATTATTGGTCTTGTTTTGATGAGAGGTTTGTATTTATATAACCCCCGGATTATTGGATGTTTATTCCCAAATCTTGTTTATCGGGTGCTAAAATGTTCATATGGGTTGATACTAGCTCAAGAGCTAGATATAGTTGCCTCTCTTGATTTTTAAAAAAAAATCAATGATGTTTTGGTTTTATGAATTAAATTTTGATTTTTGATTTCATTTGATTGATTCGTTTTCATTTGAAAACATTTTGCATGATTCACATGCTCTTTTTCTTTTAATTTCATAAATCTATTTTATATATGGTTTTTATATTCGTGTAATAAGACAATATCTTCATAATGACATATTTATATGTGTCCTCATTGTTTTTTTGTATGTGAGGAGTGTTTAGCATATTTCCATCTATGCTTGCTCACATATGTATGTCTTAGCATTCATTGCATATATTCATTAAGGCATTTTGATAGGGAGAGCAATCCCTATACTTGTTTGATACTCACCTATGCTTATTGATAGGGGGAGCTTTCGCTCTCTTCATCCCTTTGTCCCTTTTTTGATGTTGTCAAAGGGGGAGAAATATTATGAGTATACATTTCCTTGTCTATATGCATGTGAATTATAATTTATATATTCATTTCATTTCATGCATATATCCTTTTTGTAAATTATTTGTCATCGTCAAAAAGGGGGAGATTGTTGGCCTTCTTGTTTTGATGATGTTTAACAAACAATTTACTTCTAATATTGTTTGTTTAGTATTTGTGTTTTATATTTATTCTAGGTAAACAATATGTTGGAGGATGGATGAAATTATGCTTTAACGATCATAACAAACGGAGGTTGGCGCAATTGTGGAGTAAAGCAACGTATAATTCAAGTTAAAGATCAAGTTCAAGCTTCATCCGCAAAGTGTACCAAGTCAAGCTTAATTGAAGATCAATATCATAGCTTGGGTAACGTAGTTTAGGTTTTATATTATGTGTGTTAAGTACCTTAAGCTCAATGTCATATACACACACGTATTTGGTTTCTATGTATATATATAGTTATATATATATGCATGGGTTTGGGTTTTCATGTTGATAAATATGAAATTATATATTTCATATTTATTAATGTGATTTGATTTAACTACTTAGATATGAAACAAATATATTTTTATATACATACTCATATGTTTTATTTTCTATTGTATTTGTAAAAATATTATATTCTTAGTTTTTGGATTTAACAATAATCATATACATATTTTATTAAGTCTACATAATTATTGTGCAAAGTTTCAAAACATGGTTTAGCCTAAATGTCAAAATTCATATGTTTACATTTTCGTGTTTTGGACTATTTTGCAAAATGATGATATTTCTTATTTGGGAAGACCTTTTTGTAAACCAGTTTTTGTAGCATGTTTATTATCATGTCTACAATCATTTCCCAAAGTTTTATATTTTTCTGAATTTATTTGATATTTTTAAACAGGGTTTTAAAATTAGAAATCTGTTTCTAAACTTCAAATTTCATATATTAGTTCATGGTCGACTGCCACGGTCGACCGCACCTGAGTTCATTCATCAGTGGGTAGCAGAGACTTTCACGGTCGACCATCGTGATCGACCATGAGCTCGAGATTTCCCATGGTCGACCGCCGAAGTTTCTGGAGCTTTTCATGTTGTTTTTTTTTTGATCGCGGTCGACCGTCGTTTATCCCAACGGCTCTTTTGGTACAGAATCAGATTTCTGATTTTTGAGCTGTTTGGTCTTTTCCTTTGGGGTTTTTGCTGTTGTTTCCTCTTCCTATATAAACCCCCAATCCCCTTCTATTTCAGTAACCAATGGGATGTTTTAAACAAGTTTAAAAATGTTTTAACAAGGGTTTAAGTGTGTTTTAGTATTTGTTTAGTTTGTGAAGAAGATTTCACAAGTGGAGGAGATCATCTTCTTGTTTGGGCTTCAATCTCTATCTCTCCATCTTGTTATTCAGAGAAGAATCTCTAAACTCATATCTAGCTATTTATACATTTGATTTACATTTCCATAATCTAGCATTTGTACTGAGTTTAGTTTGATTTTGATTTTGATTTACTCATTGTTTACACACACACCCTCTTGAGCTTTTAGTATTTACATACATAGTATATTATGGTTGTGAGAGATTGTAACATTGAGTTGTGCTTAATTAACTTCTCACCTGGTATGAGAGAACAAATTATTTATTGTTACATTGAGAGTGTTGTAAGGTTTTCGGTGAGCTAGAAAACCGAGTGTGTTGTTGTGTAGTTTTCGGTGAACTAGAAAATCGAGTGTGAGGAGTGGACGTTGATCGGTGAACGTTGAAAACCAACATTGTGAGTAAGTGTATACGTTGATCGGTGATCGTTGAAAACCGACATAGTGTGGTTGTAAACGTTATTCGGGTGAGCGTAGAAAACCCGGTTGTGATAGTGGATTTCTCCCCGGGAGAGGGGAGCGGAGACGTAAGACGGAAGGTCCGAACTCCGTGATCATATCGTGTGTTTGAGTTTGCTTTGGCGCACTTAATCTTATGTTTATATTTCTTGTCGTCATTGTCCATAGCTCATTATTTTTATCATCCACTATCTAGTTCATATTGTTTACCCTTGTGTTAGTTTACATATCCTTGCATATATCATATTGTATATCTCTTTGGTAGGATATATCATCTTGTGCTAGTTTATTTATCTTTGCATATATATTTCATCATATAGGATATATCTCATTGTTCATATTGCTTGTCCTAGGTTATATAGTTGTTAAATTTCATACTTGCTAGGATAACTTATTAATTAATTTTAATTGGCATAAAATCGGATTAGATTAGCATAAGACCCTAATCACCCCCTCTCTAGGGTCCAACAGTTGGTATCAGAGCTTGGTGCTCTTTGATTTAAGGAATAATCGCCTTGAGTTAAAGATCCAAGTTATCTTTTTGTGCTAATCTTGTTTTGATTACATTTGTATCTTGCTTGCATATTTTTATAAAATTATGGATATGAATGATGCATCTTGTTTAGGCTATGATTCTAGTATTGCTCCTAAATTCAATGTTTTTCTCTATGCTCAATGGTGTTTTAGATTCAAAATATTTATTCAATCTAAAAATATCAATTTATGGGAAATCATTGATTGTGCTTATATTGTGCCCACGTTGGAGAAATCCAAGTGAAGCAAACATGATAAAAAGATGTTTATTATGAACAAGCTTATGTTAGAATTCTTATTAAATGCATTTGATTCATTTATGTCTAACAAGCTTGATTCTTTTGATAGTGCTTACACCTTATGGAAATTTATTGAAGCACATCAAGGGGACTTGGAGGCGATCCGACAAGCTTTGGAGGATCCGGCTTCAAGTTTATGTGGAGCATCATGCACATGGCCACTAGACGATAGCCCTAGTGAGATTTGCGAGTTCGAAACCACTAATAATTTATCTAGTGATGAACTTTCTTGTGTTAGTAAAAAATTATTACATGCCTTTAACAAATTTCAAAATGATTTTATTAATTTAAAAAGCAAGCATGAAGATTTAAAATCCGATCATGAGAAGTTAGCTTCCAAATTTGATATCATTTCTCAAGAAAGTATTGCTATTCAAGAAAACAATAATATGCTAAATTTGGAAAATAATAATTTAAAATTGTATATTGCTAACTTGACTCATGACAAAAATAATACCATGTTAGAAGTAGAGAACATACAAAATGATACCGCTTCCTTTATAAACGACTATTTATGTTCTACTTCTAAAAATACATGTGTGCCTAAAAATAAAGATTTGAATCTTATGAATAATCGCATTTCATCTTTAGATTCAACTTTGAAAATATGCTTTGATAATCATAGAGGCTTATGGATATGTGTGCCAAGTCTAAGTCATCATCTACTCATTATACACACATATATAGCAAAATTTACAAATGCTCTATTTGTGACCAAAAAGGTCATCTAGCTAAATTTTGCTATGATGCACACAAACATAAAAATGTCAATGCTCCTTGTGCATCTCATGTAGCTTTTTCATCACATGTATACACACATACACCCATTGTTCATCATAAACATGCTCATGTGTATAGATGTGACCATTGTGGTCGTTTTGGTCATTTAGTCGAATATTGTTTTGATTTGAAAAAGAAATTTCATTTGTCAAATGCTTCTAGTAGACCACATGCTTTTAAATGTGATGTTTGTGGTAGGTTTGGACATCTTGCTAAATTTTATTTTGATATGCAAAAAGCTTCTAAGTTGCAATATGTTCCAAATAGACCATTGTTTAAGAATGTTTCTCATTTGCAAAATAATTTTAAAAGATAATCTTTATTTGCAAATGATTTCCGTGCACGAGCTAAAGGTCCACAAAAACAAATGGATCTCTTTCATTATACAAATTATAATCGGAAGGGTCATTTGAATGAATATTGTTTTGACCGTGTTAGTGCACCACATGTGTCCAAGAGGGTTCATAACCCTAGGGCTTTGAGCTTAAAAAATAGGGGTCATGTCCCTAAATCTTTTGGTACTAAGAGTTCTTGGGTACCAAAACAAATTTAATTTTAAACCAAGAATTTTATTGTTCTTATTTTTCATTTTCTTGGTTTTGAAAATTATGTCTTAAAATCTTTTGGTTATGAAAACAAATTTTCTTTGATCAAATTTTTTTTGTTTTCATAATTATTGGTCTTGTTTTAATGAGAGGTTTGTATTTATATAACCCCCCGGATTATTGGGTGTTTATTCCCAAATCTTTTTTACCGGGTGCTAAAATGTTCATATGGGTTGATACTAGCTCAAGAGCTAGATATAGTTGCCTCTCTTGATTTTTTAAAAAAATCAATGATGTTTTGGTTTTATGAATTAAATTTTGATTTTTGATTTCCTTGCATATATATTTCATCATATAGGATATATCTCATTGTTCGTATTGCTTATCCTAGGTTATATAGTTGTTAAATTTCATACTTGCTAGGATAATTTATTAATTAATTTTAATTGGCATAAAATCGGATTAGATTAGCATAAGACCCTAATCACCCCCCTCTAGGGTCTAACACATTCTTATTTTGACAAGATGACAACAATTATATATTACCGGTCAAATGTTTAGAGCAACCGCTATCCAAAATCCACCTATTTTTTTAGGTACCTGAAATGATAAACATTTATAATTTTGGTACCCATGCTATGTTGAGTCTATAAAATTAGCTATTAGGAAACCAAACCCATGAAGAGTTTGATTTGCCTAAATAGTTATTTTATAAACAAACATATTTAATAAAGATAGAAATATAAGACTTTTTCTTTAATGAAGTTAATTATTTAGGTACCCAAATAGATAAATATTTTGATTTCTTTTCACATAAAAGATTATCTTTAACATTATGTTCATGCAATTTAGAAGATGATTTTACAAAAATGGTTTTCTTAGAAATATTTTTGTTAACATGAAAACCCAAACCTTTTATCTTTTGAGATTCTTTTTGATATGAAAGTAAATTATTAAGATTTTCATTACCTTTATTGAATTTACTAAGATTCAAACATATATCATCATATTTTAATTTAATAGAAGAAATATATTTATCTAAAACATTAATACGAATTTTTAAATCATTGCATTCTCATTTTGGATAAACATTTTCATTAGTCAAAATATGCTTTTCTTTAAGTAAAGATTTATTTTCCTCTTTTAATTCAATTACTTGAGAATTAGAAATAATAGAAGAATTAAAATCAGAAATTTCTTTAAGTAATCTTTTATTTTTACCTTTAAGAAAATTACGTGAAGCATTTAATCTCAAAAAAGTTTCATATAATTCATTGAAAGCATCTAAAAGCTCTTCATAGTCACTTACTTCATCTTGTGCCATAAAATACATATGGGCGCTTTCCTTTTCTTCAATTTCTTCATCATCCCATGTAGCCACCAAAACCTTCCTTTTCTTGTTGCTTTGAATATTGTTAAAGTTGTTAAAATAACTTGATTTTTGCTTATTTTTCAACAATGGACAATATTTCTTCATATGTCCTGGTTTGTTACATTTGAAACAAAGTAATTTATTTGAATTTGAAATTTATGATTTGAACTTACCTCGTTTTATGAACTTTCGAAACTTACGTGCAAATATGCTCATTTCTTCATCATCATCCGAATATTCTTTATCAGAAGTAGTATTGAATGCAAGTACTTTTTTGTTCTTTGATTCATCCTCATTCTTTCTATCTTTAATTTGAAGTTCATAAGCCATGAGGTTACCAATTAAATTTTCTACTGTAAGAGTTGATAAGTCATTTGCTTCCTCTATAGCGGTAACTTTCTTTTCCTATTGTGGAGTAAGTGAACGAAGTATCTTCTGCACCATCTCCACTTGAATGTATACCTTTCCAAGACCGATGAGAGAATTGGTGATATCGGTAAACCTTATAAACATCTCTCTAATGGTCTCATTTTCACTCATTATAAATAATTCGAACCTGTGTACAAGAATAGAAGTTTTAGATTCTTTAATGTAAAGCCCTGTAAAAATTTATTAAATGAGTTTTATTGTGAAATATATGTTTATGTCATGGAAGAGTATGAAAAACAAGTGTTTGGTGATCAAACTAGTGTATTTATGAGAGAGAAATTAAGTGGAAAAGACCAGCACACGAACGTATCATGCACAGCAGTATGCTGCTGCGAGGTCGACCACGCTGGGCGCGACGGTCGATCGCCAAGCGGCCAAGTTCAGGCGTAGCAGTTTTCTGCTGTGCGGTCGACCGCGCTGGGCGCGGCGGTCGACCGCACAGCGGCCAGACTGTTTTCCCAGTCTGAGTTGGCTTCGGGTTTCGGGTCAGGTTTGAGGCTCATATATATATTATTTAATTCGTGGAAGCCTCCTTTTTGTCAAAGAAAACCCTAGTAGCCTCCTCCTACCCTCTTGCAAACCCTAACATGTTCTTTGGTGCGTTTTTGGAGGATTTCGAGGAGTTCGAGCGAGATCCAGTAGTGTTCAGTAGAGGAGAACCTTCTCACGGCCTTACCACAGTAGTTCATCACCTCTCAGGCGAGTTTCATCTCGCCCAATCCCTCACCTAGTTTTTAAATACTTTTACATAATGTTTTTCATATGTTTTTATGAGCCTAACATACTAGCTTGAGTATAAAAAGTTGATCCTTGTATTGTATGTTACAAAAGAACATGTTTTCAGTTAATAAAGATCACCCATGTTTTCCTAAGTGCAGATCTAGATCTGGTGTTTATTCTAACAAGAGATTTGAAAGAAAAATAATTGTTTTTGAAGGTTTTCGACATATAGATGCATGTTTTCATTTGTTTCATCTTGTCTATAGTGTTAGACTGTTTATATCACGTTTTAGATATGCAATATCATATATTTAGGGTTTCTAGTATGCATAAACATCACACATGAATATCGAGATCGAATTATATAGAACAAACTGAGAATTAGGGTTTTGCTGCTGCGCGGTCGACCACGATGGACGCGGCGGTCGATCGCTTGTCGTGCTCAGTCATAGCTAAGTTTCTGTTGTGATCACGGTCGACCGCGCTGGGCATGACGATCGACCGTCGATCGCGGTCGACCGTGCGTGGCACGGCGGTCGACCGCTGGAGAGCACCGAGGCACAGTGAGTTTCTGTTCTCTGTGCGGTCGACCGCGCTGGGTTCGGCGGTCGACCGTGAGTCAATTTTCCTGCATCGTTCTGTTGTGCATACGTAGTGTCGCTGGAAAGATTTCTGGATTATTTGGGATTGTTAAACACTGAGATTTGTGTACATGAGTTGACTACAGACTAGAGACTAGTTTATTCACCGATACATGAGTGTGAATAGTGTATACATGCATGCTATAGAGATAATTCATCGCAGTTCATGTGTTGGACGTTTAGCTCCACAATGTAGCTTTTGGATTTGGCATTTAGGGATTTACAATTTGAGACATATGGTATATACATGAGGGTTTCCTTGTTTGGATTATTTCGCTCGACGTACCATGCTCACGTTGTAAATTTCTAAATATCAAATCTCTCTTAGAGTAGATGATTGTCTATCTATATATATTATCAGTTATTTTTCTATCCAACTAGCCCTCCCCCTTGGGGTTGGTTGAGATGTTACTCGCTATAGCGCTTTGACGCTCGTTGTTTCCCCACTTTCAGGTAACGAGCCAGGTGCACGGAGAGCCGTAGCCTGATGGAGTTGACTAGTTCTATTTATGAATATCTTATTTATACTATTTCTGTTAGAACTCCACGATGACTTTGTTTATGAGACATTAAGATATTATTTCTAGTTTTGTAAAGGCAGGGTGCCTTAGTATCATTTCTTTCGATTGATGCCGAGACATTTGTATTTCAGTTCAGATATTGTTCCTTTATTCAGAGATTTGTTTTATTTATATCAGTGGTGATTATCTCTTTTAGAGTATCCGTTGGTTATTACTCTCTTCAGTACTTTCTCTTTTTCCTGTTTGTACCTACACCTGTTATTGATTCCACTTGATAGATATTTTCTGTGATGGTGAAACATGTTATTGCGCGGTGTAGTGCATGGCTGGTTTGACATTCTTGGTTTCACCTCGGACTGCAGCCTTATTGAAACCAGGGGCGTCACAGTTGGTATCAGAGCTCTAGTTCCAGTATCCTTAGGATCATTCTGGGTTGGGTTGTGGAGTTAGAATAGAGTTTCTAAGGATTCATGTATAGAGTCCGCTAAGGATTTCCTAGAGGAAAAAAAGTGAGGACGTTATATATACGCGTATTCAAAAATTTTGAATATTTTTTTTGCGACATTTAAAAGTATTTGAGTGAAGATATATGATATGAGCTCTCTACTTATATGAGATCCATAAGTGTTTTGATTGAAGACTCATAAACCTTCTTTTATGTGAACAGATGGCAGGACGTGGTAGACCTAGTACCCGGAGAGCTGGTCCGGCAAAGCCGCAGCTGGCTCCACCAGAGCCACAACGGACCCCACCAGAGCCGCAACAGGCTCCCCAATATTTGATAGATCTGATGGTTCCCATAGCCGCGAGGATGGCAGCTCTTGAGGAGCTTGTGATGAGTCACATGACCACACCGCCGCCACTAGTAGTTCCCCCACCGGATGTACCAGCTTTTCCAGTTGCTGAGGGTTTTTAGGGGAACACACCAGCACCTATCCCACAGGCGGTTACGAACAGAGCAGTAGAACAGGAGACTTGGCTCTGTCTGGTGGAGAGATACCAGAAGATGAGAGCGCCAAAGTTTTAGGGATCATCAGATTCACTGGCAGCGCATAAGTGTAAGGAGGATGTAAGCAACATTCTTGAGATTTTGAATGTGACATCGGTTCAGAAGCAGAGGCTGGCATCTTACAGTCTCAAGGGAGATGCAGGGAGATGGTATCGGTTGCAATTTACTCTAGATCAGAGGATGACGCTCACCTGGGAGGACTTCACCTTTTTCTTTGATGTGCAGTTTATCTCTTCTGCGGCACGGTCCGGGAAATAGCTTGAGTTATCCAGATTGACTCAAGGAGACATGTCAGTAGCAGATTTTGAGAACAAATTTATGAGTCTACTTCATTTCACGGGCATGTGGCAGACCGGAGAGCGCCAGGCTCAGATGTTTCTAGCAGGACTTCGCCCCGGCCTTCGTCGATACCTCGCTTCTAGGAAGTTTTATTCAGTTCGAGAGGTATTGGATGCTGCCATCTCTTAGGAGAATGAGTCAGCCATATTCCAGAAGGACAAGGAAGGTAACAGCAAGGAAAAGAATAAGAATAAGAGACCTTTCTCAGGACCCCAACAACAGCAGCAAGGCCCTCATAGTAGAGGACCTCAGCATGATCAGAGAGCGCCTCAGCAGCGCAAGTTTCAGGGCACATGTTATAATTGTCGTAAGGTTGGGCACAAGGCATCAGAGTGTCGCAGTGCACCAATGGGAGCACAGCCAGGGAGAGGGCATAACCAGCAGCAGGGTAGATTCCAGGGTCACGGTCAGGGCCAGTAGGCGAGGCTAGAGGCACCGCCAATGGTACCGAGGATAGAGGGACAGGTTCGAGCAGTTCAGGAGATCCCTTAGGGACATGTGGTTCCATATGCCCCACCTTAAGCTATGAAGCAGATTCAGGGCACCGGCAGAGTTTATGCAGTAGTCCCTTGTGACCATGGAGCGAGTGGAGCCATAGTGGAGGGTACGTTCTCAGTGAACTCCTTTCCAGCTTGTATTCTTTTTTTATTTAGGAGCTTCGCACTCTTTCATATCTTATGTCTTTATGAGTAGACTTCAGCTTGTAGCTCAGCCTCTAGATATTCCTTTGTTAGTTTCCACCCCTCTAGGTGAGGTGTCGCTCTTAGAGAGCATTTGTAAGAGGTGTATCATCAGTATCGAGTTTATGGTCGACCTGATAGTGTTGAGCATGTCAGAGTTTGATGTTATTCTTGGTATGGATTGGCTATCTTCCTACCATATTAGTATCGACTGTTTTGCGAAAACAGTCAAGTTGCGAGCGTCCGATGGGTCCGAGTTAGTTAAATCTACCTCTCAGGGGAACCAGATTATGGAGTCATTACTGGCGTACATTGAGGAGGTAATGCTACAGGATCAGAGTGTGGATATGTGCGAGACTAGAGTTGTCTCAGATTTTTAGGATGTCTTTCAGGACATACCTGGGTTACCTCCGGTGAGAGAGGTTGAGTTCTGTATCGAGTTGCAGCCGGGCACAGCCCCAATATCCCGAGCACCCTATCGTATGGCACCAGCTGAGATGAGGGAGCTGCAGACCCAGTTGGATGAGTTGTTAGCTCAGGGCTTTATTCGTCGGAGTCATTCTCCGTGGGGAGCGCCGGTCCTCTTCGTGAAGAAGAAGGATGGTAGTATGCGATTGTGTATCGACTACCGTGAGTTGAACAAGGTCACTATCTGGAATAGGTACCCTTTGCCTCGGATTGATGACTTGTTCGATCAACTGTAGGGAGCGCAGTGTTTCTCGAAGATTGATCTTCGTTCTGGTTATCATCAGTTACGGGTCCGGGAGATGGATATTCCCAAGACCGCCTTTCTAACTCGATATGGGTCCTTTGAGTTTTTGGTTATGCCATTTGGGTTGACCAATGCACCCGCGGTATTCATGGATTTGATGAACCGGGTCTTCCATCCATTTTTGGACCAGTTCGTGATCATATTCATTGATGATATTCTTATCTATTCGAGATCGGAGTTGGAGCACGAACATCATCTACGTTTGGCTTTGCAGACCTTGCGTGAACATCAGCTAATGCTAAGTTCAGCAAGTGTGAGTTTTGGATTTCTGAGGTCAGGTTTCTTGGCCATATTATCAGCAGAGAGGGCATAGCAGTAGATCCGGCTAAAGTTTCAGCGGTGCTTGATTGGGAACCGCCGAAGACGGTAACCGAGATTCGTAGCTTTTTAGGATTGGCCGGATATTACCGGAAGTTCATTCAGGACTTCTCGAAGATTGCGACACCACTTACACGCCTCACGAAAAAGGGTGTACAATTCATTTGGAGCACGGAGTGCCAGAGGGCTTTTGATACCTTGAAGGTTAAGTTTACTACGGCACCAGTTCTTTCTATTCTGAGCAGTGACAGGACGTTTGTTGTATACACAGATGCATCGCTATCAGGTTTGGGAGGTGTTTTGATGCAGGCTCAGAGAGTAGTAGCATACATCTCATGGCAGTTAAGAGTTCATGAGCAGAACTACCCCACCCATGATTTGGAGTTAGCCACGGTTGTATTCGCGCTTAAGGCATGGAGATACTATTTGTATGGAGTACAGTTCGAGCTTTTCACAGACCATCAGAGTTTGAAGTATCTTTTCTCCCAGAAGGAACTTAACCAGAGGCAGTGGCGATGGGTTAAGTTCATTAAGGACTACGAATTCGCGATTCAGTATCATCCGGGGAAGCGAATGTCGTAGCAGATGCCTTGAGTAGGAAACATCGATATCAGGTAGCGGCTTTAAGATGCTCGCTGTATAGGGATCTTCTCACTCTTAGCCAGTTCGACTTTAGGCCAGAGGTTGGCGGGACCAGCGCATACTTAGGGGCTATATCAGTGCAGCCATCTTGGAAGGATAGAGTAGTCAACGCTCAGTTAGAGGACTCTTGGATTCAAAATCTTGGAAGGATAGAGTAGTCAACGCTCAGTTAGAGGACTCTTGGATTCAAATCCGAAAGGAGGAGGTTTCCAAGGAGCCCAAGGATGATTGGACCATTGGGGCAGATGGAGGCCTTCGAATGAAGGGTCGATTAGTTGTGCCAGCCAGTGTGGAGCTGAAGAAGGAGTTATTTGATGAAGCACACTGTAACCGGTATACAGTACATCCAGGGACCACTAAGATATACAAGGACTTGAGGAGACACTTTTGGTGGAGTGGTATGCGTAGAGACATTGCAGATTTTGTGGCTAAGTGTTTCACCTATCAGCAAATGAAAGCAGAACATCAGAGACCAGCAGGAACACTTCAGCCTTTACCAATTCCTAAGTGGAAGTGGGCGGATATTTTGATGGATTTCATTGTGGGTTTGCCAAAGTCAAAGAAGGGGAACGACTCAGTTTGGGTGATTGTGGATCGACTTATGAAGTCGGCACATTTTATTCCAGTAAGGACTACTTATACAGCCGAGGCATATGCGAGGATATTCATTCGGGAGATAGTTCGACTTTACGGAGTTCTAGATACGATTGTGTCAGATCGAGGATCAGTGTTCACCTCGCACTTTTGGAGGATTTTTCAGGACTCATTCGGTAGCAGGTTATTGCACAGTAGTGTATTCCACCCTCAGACGGATGTCTAGACTGAGAGAGTGAACCAGGTGGTAGAGGACATGCTACGGGCTTATATTATTGATTTCCAGGGCAGCTGAGAGGATCACATTCCGTTGATAGAGTTTGCTTATAACAACAGTTATCAAGCAACTATTGGTATGGCTCCCTATGAGGCACTGTACGGGAGACCTTGTAGATCCCCTATATGTTGGGCAGAACCGGATGATAGTTTATTGCTTGGACCAGAGCTGGTGAGACAGACTACCGAAAAGGTAGCATTGATTAGGGAGCGCATTCTAGCCGCCCAGAGCCGGCATAAGAGCTACGCAGATCATAGGCGGCGGCCTTTAGAGTTCCAGGAGGGAGATTACGTCATGTTGAAGGTATCACCGATGAAGGGTGTGCACCATTTTGGTAGACGAGGAAAGCTAGCCCTGAGATTTATTGGTCCTTTTCGGATCATTGAGCGTATTGGGGCTGTTTCATATAGACTAGATCTCCCAGCATCGATGTCTAGTGTACACGATGTATTTCACATTTCTATGCTCAGGAAGCACCTTCATGATGAGGAGAGGCAGCGAGTATTAGATGCCCCAGAGATTGAGATTCAGGACGATTTGACTACGATTGAGATCCCAATTTGTATACTTTCTAGAGAGGACAAGAAGCTTAGGAATAAAGTGATTCCTTTGGTGAAAGTCCAATAGAACCGGAGAGGATCCGAGGAGATTTCTTGGGAGCGCGAGGAGGATATGCGTTGCGACTACCCACACCTGTTTGAACAGGTAATTTGTTTGAATATTGTTTTATTATGTTTCATGATGATTTTAGAATAGCTGTATTTATCTTTAACACTAGAATGAGGGTATGGACACCTAATCCATAATCATTTGGAATACATGGTATATATATGGGGGGTTCCTTGTTTGGATTTTTTGCCCGACGTACTATTTCCATTTAGTTGGGGATTTAGGTATAAATATTTACATTCTAGACTATTAACTATAAATACCGCTATGTCTATACATGATAGTTACTGGATGTTGTGATTTTCCTCATGTTGTTGATGTTTGAGATGCAATCTCGGAATTTCGAGGACGAAATTCTTTTAAGGGGGGAAGTATGTAAAGCCCCATAAAAATTTATTAAATGAGTTTTATTGTGAAATATATGTTTATGTCATGGAAGAGTATGAAAAACAAGTGTTTGGGGATCAAACTAGTGTATTTATGAGAGAGAAATTAAGTGGAAAAGACCAGCACACGAATGTATTATGCACAGCAGTATGCTGCTGCGCGGTCGACCGCGCTGGGCGCGGCGGTCGACCGCCAAGCGGCCAGGTTTAGGCGCAGCAGTTTTCTGCTGTGTGGTCGACCGCGCTGGGCGCGGCGGTCGACCGTACAGCGGCCAGACTGTTTTCCCAGTCTGAGTTGGTTTTGGGTTTCGGGTCGGGTTTGGGGCTCATATATATATATTATTTAATTCGTGGGAGCCTCCTTTTTGTTAGAGAAAACCCTAATAGCCTCCCCCTACCCTCTTGCAAATCCTAGCTTGTTCTTTGGGGCGTTTTTGGAGGATTTCGTGGAGTTCGAGCGAGATCCAGTAGTGTTCAGTAAAGGAGAACCTTCTCACGGCCTTACCATAGTAGTTCATCACCTCTCAGGCGAGTTTCATCTCGCCCAATCCCTCACCCAGTTTTTAAATGCTTTTACATGATGTTTTCATATGTTTTTATGAGCCTAACATACTAGCTTGAGTATAAAAAGTTGATCCTTGTATTGTATGTTACAAAAGAACATGTTTTCAGTTAATAAAGATCACCCATGTTTTCCTAAGTGCAGATCTAGATCTGATGTTTATTCTAACAAGAGATTTGAAAGAAAAATAATTGTTTTCGAAGGTTTTTGACATATAGATGCATGTTTTCATTTGTTTCATCTTGTCTATAGTGATTAGACTATTTATATCACGTTTCAGATATGCAATATCACATGTTTAAGGTTGCTAGTATGCATAAACATCACACATGAATATCGAGATCGAATTATATAGAACAAACTGAGAATTAGGGTTTTGCTGTTGCGCGGTCGACCGCGATGGACGCGGCGGTCGACCGCTTGTCGTGCTCAGTCATAGCTAAGTTTCTGTTGTGATCACGGTCGACCGCGCTGTGCGCGGCGGTCGACCGTCGATCGCGGTTGACCGTGCGTGGCATGGCGATCGACCACTGAAGAGCACCGAGGCACAGTGAGTTTTTGTTCTCTGTGCGGTCGACCGCTCTGGGTGCGACCGTCGACCGTGAGTCAATTTTCCTGCATCATTCTGTTGTGCATACGTAGTGTCACTGACAAGATTTCTAGATTATTTGGGATTGTTAAACACTGAGATTTATGTACATGAGTTGACTACAGACTAGAGACTAGTTTATTCACTGAGACATGAGAGTGAATAGTGTATACATGCATGCTATAGAGATAAATCATCGCAGTCCATGTGTTGGACGTTTAGCTATTGTGGCCCATGTGTTGGACCTTGATCATATAGTCCATGTGTGGGACATTCGTTATTTTAGTCCATGCGTTGGACATGTAGCGTGCGGCCCATATGTTGGACCTGTAGTATTTATAGTCCATGCGTTGGACCTACATCATATATTGTCCATGTGTTGGACATGCATTATATATAGTCCATGTGTTGGGCTATTTCCTATTTTAGTCCATGTGTTGGATATTTGTTACATGCATTCCATGTGTTGGACATTCAGTGGGGTTTTGCCTTATCTAACATATAGTAGATGCAGTTCATTAGTTGAACAAGTATTCCGGTGTCTGACAGGACATTTTTGATATAGTTTGAAATGGAGGTATTGCTCCACGTTGTAGTTTGGATTTAGTATTTAGAAGAGCCGTCTTTCATTATTGCTCCACAATGTAGCTTTTGGATTTGGCATTTAGGGATTTACAATTTGAGATATATGGTATATACATAAGGGTTTCCTTGTTTGGATTATTTCGCTCGACGTACCATGCTCGCGTTGTAAATTTCTAAATATCAAATCTCCATTTATTTTAGAGTAGATGATTGTCTATCTATATGTATTATCAGTTATTTTTCTATCCAACTAGCCCTCCCCCTTGGGGTTGGTTGAGATGT
>BQKN01058639.1:0-16753 GCA_022839385.1 Asparagus kiusianus | reverse complement strand
AAAATAATTAGAATAAATAATTATGGGAATTTAAAAATTAAACTATTTATATAATAATTATCTACAAATAAAAACGTACATGTTGTGCTAATACAACAGTTGATATGAAATAGTCGAAATATACCCATATTGTATAATTAAACAAGAATAATTAATAAATAAAATATATTTACTTATATTTAAAATCAAACAATTATGGGATAATTATATACACAGTAAAACGTACAAGTTATACTAATACGACAGATAATATGTAACAGTAAAAATAATACGGTAAATTATACAAATAATACGTAATTAATAATACAACGTATTATACGAAAATATACGTAATAATAAAAATAATACAACGTATTATTTAAAATGACATGTAACAGCAACAGATAAATTTTATAAACTTTTACCGCATAAAATTAATTTATAAATATTAATATCATTTAAATAAATATAAAACTTAGAATTTAAATCCTAGAAAATTGTAGAAATCGAGAAAAAATATAAATACTTCTTTAAAAATCATAATTAAATATTTTAAAATACTAAAAATTATTTTAACTAGTATAAAAATTCACGGTCCTTACACAATGGGTGATCAGAATCAGCTTCTTAAGGATTTCGCTGCCCCAAATGCTCAAGGCGCGCATTCGAGTATTACAAGGCCCACTGTTGAAGCTAATAATTTTGAGCTTAAACCATCACTTCTCTCAATGGTTCAGCAAAATCAGTTTGGAGGAGGTGCTACTGAAGATCCGAATCTCCACCTGTCGATTTTCTTGGAATATTGCGACACATTGAAGCTTAATGGAGTGACCAATGATGCTATTCGACTCAGATTATTTCCATTTTCTTTAAAGGACAAGGCTAGGGCTTGGTTGCACTCATTGCCCGCTGGGTCCATCACCACTTGGGATCAGTTGTCCAGGGCGTTTCTTGCAAAGTATTTTCCCCCAAGTAAAACAACACAGATGAGGAACCGAATCACAAGCTTTGTACAGAAGGAAGGAGAGTCACTCTATGAAGCTTGGGAATGCTACAATGAATTATTGAGGATGTGCCCTCACCATGGACTGGAGAAGTGGTTAATTGTTCACACCTTCTACAACAGTCTCACTTACAACACTCGGATGACTGTTGATGCTACTGCAGGAGGAGCTTTGATGAACAAAATAATAGATGAGGCATATACTCTCATTGAAGACATGGCTCAAAATCACTATCAATGGGCGAACGAGCGGGCTCAGACATCAAAAGGTGGCAAGTATAAAATAGATGCTTTAGATCATATATCCTCTAAAGTTGATGCTTTATTTAAAAAGGTTGAAAGCTTGAGTATTAATTCTGTGGCGTCTACTTCAATTGCATATGAGATATGCGGTTATGTGGGTCATTCTGCACTTGAATGTCAATTAGGAAACCCATCATCCCTTAATACTTCTGATAATGAACATGTTAACTATGTTAATAACTTTAATCAGAAGGGAGACCCTTTCTCCAACACTTATAATCCGGGGTGGAGGAATCATCCTAATTTTTCTTATAGAAACCCACCTGGAAATTCTATGCCCGCATTAAATTTTGGTCGACCTGGTTTTTGTGCTCCTCAATCTAATCTCCCTCCCCAAAGGTCTAATTTGGAAAATATGATGGAAAAGTTTGTGATGACTCAGTCGAAATTGAATGAAGATTTTAAACAACAACGACAAACCACGAATGAGGTAGTAAAACAATTAGCCTCTAAGATGGATTCCCTAGCTACACATAACAAGATGTTAGAGAAACAAATCACTCAATTGGCGCAAAATGCTAGCTCTTCCTCTAGGCCTTCAGGCATGCTACCTGGACAATCTGAGACGAATCCCAGAGGTCATGTGAATGCTATAACCCTTAGGAGTGGAAAACAATATGAGGGACTTAAGATGAAGGAAAATGATGGGGTGGATGGTCATCATGAAGAGAAAAGTAAAATTGTGATAGATGTGGACAATGAGACCCAGATGCAGGAAGAATAAAAGGTTGAGAAATATGTGGCCCCCGCTTCTTACAAGCCTCCTCTACCCTTTCCCCAAAGGTTAGCTAAGGCTAAGTTAGAAAAGCAGTTCAGAAAATTTTTGGAGATTTTGAAAAATTTGCACATCAATATCCCATTCACTGAAGCTATTTCTCAAATGCCTTCCTATGCTAAGTTCTTAAAAGAGATCCTATCCAATAAAAGGAAGTTGGAAGAATACGAGACTGTGGCCCTTACTGAGGAGTGTAGTGCTATCATCCAGAATAAGCTACCTCCTAAGCTTAAGGATCCAGGTTCATTTTCTATTCCTTGTGTTATTGGTAATGTCTCTATTAACCGTGTTTTGTGTGATTTAGGTGCAAGCGTAAGTTTGATACCGATGTCTATTTGTAAGAAGCTTGGCATAGGTGATTTGAAGCCAAC
Organism: Asparagus kiusianus; assembly: GCA_022839385.1. NCBI lineage: Eukaryota > Viridiplantae > Streptophyta > Magnoliopsida > Asparagales > Asparagaceae > Asparagus > Asparagus kiusianus. Next base: position 14,322 of record BQKN01058639.1, on the reverse strand, counting down.
CACGATATCACTCCAATTGGCGGATCGATCGGTAAAATATCCGGTAGGTATACTTGAAGATGTACCTATCCAGGTCGGTAAGTTTTTTATCCCGGTTGATTTTGTTATTTTGGAAATAGAAGAAGATTCTAACATTCCAATTATATTAGGAAGACCCTTCCTTTCTATTGTAGGTGCTATAATCGATGTTAAAAATGGAAGGCTCTCCCTAAATATTAGAGGAGAAACGGTAGAATTTGATTTAAGCAATGCTATGAAACTCCCCCTAACTGATAAAGTTTGTTACAGGGTCGACGTGATTGACAAGTGTACACATGAGCAACTTGCAAATCATTACTCAGCTGATCCACTTGAGAAGTGTTTAGTAAGAGAAGGTTCAATAAATGATGAAGACCCCGAGGTAGCCGCGTATGCTCAATCTTTAGAATCAACATCAACTGCTCTACTTCGAAATGCAAAGCTTGAAAGATTGATGCTAGAGCCAAGAGGATCTATTTGTGAAGAGGATAATGCACCAAAGATAAAATTAAAACTCATTCCTTCCTCTTTAAGGTATGAATTTCTTGGCCCTGACTCTACTTATTCTGTGATTGTGAATGCATGTCTAAATGAAAATGAAACTGATAAGTTGCTTAGAACACTTAGGGTGCATTGCAAAGTTATAGGATACACCATGGACGACATTAAAGGAATCAACCCATCGATTTGCATACATAGAATTCTCTTGGAAGATGATCATAAACCCTCTATAGAGCACCAACGTAGATTAAATCCTAACATGAAAGAAGTGGTTAAAAAAGAGGTGCTAAAGCTACTAGATGCTGGTGTAATCTATCCTATTTCAGATAGTGAATGGGTTAGCCCGGTTCATGTGGTTCCAAAAAAAGGGGGTATGACCGTAGTTAAGAATGCGAATAACGAACTTATCCCTACTAGGACGGTTACAGGTTGAAGGATGTGTATTGATTATAGAAAATTGAACAAGGCAACCCGAAAAGATCATTTTCCACTTTCCTTTATAGACCAGATGTTGGAAAGGTTGGCTAGGCATTCTTATTTTTGTTATTTAGATGGCTATTCGGGATTTCTCCAAATCCCTATTTATCCTAGTGACCAAGAAAAGACCACTTTTACATGTCCCTATGGGACCTTTGCGTATAGGCGCATGCCTTTCGGTCTTTGTAATGTCCCCGGCACTTTTCAACGATGTATGATGGCTATTTTCTCTAATTTTATAGAAGACATTATGGATGTATTTATGGATGATTTCTCCGTGTATGGAAATACTTTTGATGGTTGCTTAGCTAACTTGTCTCGAGTTTTGCAGCGTTGCGAAGAAGTTAATTTAGTCCTAAATTGGGAGAAATGTCATTTTATGGTAAGGGATGGAATAGTTCTAGGACACAAGGTGTCCGAGTAAGGAATTGAAGTTGATCGAGCAAAAGTGGAAATCATTGAAAAATTACCGCCACCAACATCGGTTAGGGGAGTAAGAAGTTTCTTGGGACATGCCGGTTTCTATCGGCGTTTCATCAAAGACTTCTCAAAAATTGTAAAACCCTTAACTAAACTTCTTCTTAAAGATGCTCCCTATGATTTCACTGATGAATGTCTTGATGCTTTTTGTAGGTTGAAGGAAGCATTGATTTATGCAACCCCCGGATTGGAATCTCCCACTGATGCAAGTGATTACGTGGTTGGTGCTGTGTTGGGTCAAAGAAAGGACAAGATAGTTCATGCAATTTATTATGCTAGTCACACTCTTGATGAGGCCCAAGTTAACTATGCTACCACTGAAAAGGAGTTATTAGCAGTTGTTTTTGCCTTTGACAAGTTCAGGTCTTACTTAGTGGGGTCCAAAGTCATCGTTTATACCGATCATTCCGCCATCAAATATCTTTTGAGCAAGCAAGATGCCAAGCCTAGGTTGATTCGATGGATACTACTTTTGCAAGAATTTGACCTAGAGATAAAGGATAAGAAAGGGACAAAAAATTTGGTGGCAGACCATTTATCGAGAATGAAACCAGAATCACATGATAGGGAGGAGGATGAACTACCGATCGATGACTCTTTCCCAGATGATCAATTGTTAGCCATAGAAAGATTGGATACACCATGGTATGCGGACTTCGTCAACTACATAGTGTGTGGAGTCTTGCCTCCAGATCTGAGCTATCAATAGAAAACGAAGTTCTTTGCTGACTTGAAATATTATTTTTGGGATGAACCATTTCTATACAAAAGGTGTGTTGATGGAATGTTTAGAAGGTGCGTTCCTGAAGATGAGGTTACAAGTATTCTCCATCATTGTCATTCATCTTCTTATGGAGGACATGCAAGCACTTCAAAGACAGCTGCAAAAGTTTTACAATCAGGTTTCTATTGGCCGGGTCTTTTTCGGGATGCAAGACAGTTTGTGATATCTTGTGATAGTTGTCAGAGGACCGTGAATATTTTAAAGCGACATGAGATGCCTTTACACTCCATCTTGGAAATTGAGGTCTTTGATGTGTGGGGCATAGATTTCATGGGGCCGTTTCTGTCATCGTGTAACAACAAGTTCATCTTAGTGGCGGTGGATTACGTCTCCAAGTTGGTAGAAGCGATAGCATCCCCCACCAATGATGCTAAAGTGGTTGTAAAACTATTCAAGAACGTCATTTTTCTAAGGTTTGGGGGTGCCACGAACGGTAATCAGTGATGGCGGTTCACACTTCATAGAAAGAAAATTTGAAGCTCTCTTAAGACAATATGGGGTCACTCATAAGGTTGCCACGCCATACCATCCTCAAACTAGCAGTCAAGTGGAGGTTTTGAATCGAGAAATCAAGAGTATCTTGGAGAAAACAGTTAATCATTCGAGAAAGGACTGGTTTATGAAACTCACGAATGCCTTATGGGTCTATCGAACTGCCTACAAAACACCTATAGGTATGACACCGTTCAAATTGGTATATGGAAAATCGTGTCACCTCCCAGTTGAGTTAGAGCACAAGGCATATTGGGCTATCAAACTCCTAAATTTTGATATGAAGACCACAAGTGAGAAAAGAAAGCTTCAACTTCATGAGCTAGATGAGCTACGATTAGATTCCTATGAGAATGCTCGCATTTATAAAGAAAAGACTAAACGATGGCACGATAAGAATATCCTTCGAAGAGAGTTTAATCAAGGAGATATGGTATTACTTTTCAACACTCGTTTGAAGCTTTTTCCGGGCAAGCTCAAGTCTAGGTGGTCCGGACCGTTTCAAATCCGCGAGGTTTTTCCTAGTGGAGTTGTTGAAGTTTGGAGTGAAACAACAGGATCTTTCAAGGTGAATGTGCAACGATTAAAGCACTACATTGTAGGTGAACAAAATGAGAAAATGGTCACTTATACCCTTTCTGATCCCCTTCATCGGAGAATTAAGCGCAAAAGGGGTCAAGCCCATGACTATAAACGAGCGCTTATTGGGAGGCAACCCAAGTTTTCATCCACTTTATTTATCTTATTTTATTTCACTTTAATTTTATATTTTTATTTTTTTAGGCAATTAGATCGGCACAAATTTAACTTATAACATTTTCAATCATGCAGGTGAGGAGAAGGGAGAACAATTCTTTTAAAAAAACTGCAGAAAAAGGAGTTAAAATGGGATGGCAGACTCTACCACACCCAGGGGTGGTGTACACCACCCCCATGGTCCACAGGAAGAAAAATTTCAGAGCCTACCATACCCAGGGGTGGTGTACACCACCCCCATGGTCTACAAGAGAAAATTTTTAGCGGCCACCACACCCATGGCACAAATAAAAAAAGATTTTTTTAACAGCGCCCAAAGCCTTCCTCTTCTCTTTAGTTCCAAACCAGACCCTTTCCTCTTCTTTGCCCTAACCCAATTCACCGCCTCCTTCCCTCACGACCAGTGGAGCCGCCCCTCCTCTTCCATCCTCCATCGCCGCGACAACTGCCCCCATCCAGCAACCACCCCACCTCTCTCCTCTTCAACCGATCCAGCGACCACCCTTCACCACCATCGCCGGCCATCAACACCCAACCCTTCTCCATTGCACCGCCATCAGCCAGCACCGTCATCTCTGATCGCCGCTCACCACGAACATCGCCGACCAGACCGCAAATCGCCCCATTCCCTCTCTCCGATCACATCACCGCCGTCTCCCTCACACCAACACCCGATCCCCCAAACTCTGCCAGCACATCCCACCGTCGGCTCTCATCAAACGTCGCCGACCATCTTCATACAGCTGTTCCTCACCACGCAGGCCATTGACCATATCGTTGGCATCCCTCCATTTCCTCAGATCAACGCCAAGCTGCTGCTCAAGTCACCCCACCCCAGTTTCTATTTTGACGATCAACACCACCAGCATCTCATACCGTACAACAGCAAGCCTTCTACTGTCGTTCAACCTGCTGTCATTTCCTGTTCGGAAGGCTACATGGGACCTAAGCGCGGACGGCCTAGTCAGGGAGCTTCAATTTCTACAGCGTGACGACGCAAAGGTAACTCTCCCCCTCCCTGAAATCCTCATGGTATAGAATTTGTCAATGCACAGCAACAATCTAGATATAATACACTGGTTAAGCGGGGAATTCTGTGTACCCGCTACTTGGATGAGAATTGTTTCATGAGTTAGGACTTTGGGAAGATGTTTCATACCTCCTAAGACGGGTTGGTTGGTTAAATTTTATTGAGGCTAAACACCCCACGTATGAGCGTATTACTGTCGAATTTTTGAGCTCTCTTGATGTTGTTTTATTTAATGGTGAGGGCGTAAAGTAAGGGAAAATTACTTTTAGACTATTTAACCAGTCTCACACACTTACATTAGCACAATTAAATGAGATATTTGGTTTTTCGGAGGGTGGAGCTATAATTGTTCCTAAAAAATTTAACTTGACCCCCTTTTGGATTTCTATCGCACGCTCTACACTCAACGAACCTATGATCCCTCTTTGTCACGAGCCTCTGCTATTTATAACTCATGCTTTAGATATTTACAGAGGTTCATGGCTTTCACCATTTTTGGTCGAGGTGAGAGTGATGGAGTCATGTGTCAGAGAGAACTCTATCTTTTATGTGTCATGGTTGAGGGATATAAGGTTGACACAAGAGCTTTTATGATTCATCATATGTGTTGTGCAGCGAGAGCAACGAGTGGAAAAATTGTTTTGGTGGCTTGATTACCACTTTAGCTTATGGGATGGGTTTAGGAGAACTTGTTAAAGGACTTCATCCTTTAAATCCTAGTACGTCATTTGACCTCGATGCTTGTGTTCATATGAAATTGATTAGCAATAAGAGAAATAGGTTATGGTTATGTTTCCAGGACAATTATCTCTTCCCACTACCTGATCCTATTTGCACAACCATCCATGATTGCACCAATTAGTGCTACCTCACATCTGATTTTTTGAATTGTGATGGTCACGAGGTTGTACTAGCTGAGGTTGCTGACACGGTACCCCCGATCCCTATTCAGGCTGAGCCTACCAGGGGAACTAGCTCTTCCCATCACCCTGATTGGTCAGCGGAATTATCAGCTATACATATTTCTCTTGCCTCCCTTACTAACCGTGTAGGTGCCATCGAGCAAGAGCAACAACGTCAAGGACAACTACTGGACTCTATACACTACATGATGTAGTCTTTTCACGAGCGGCAGCTCCGACAGGATGCCTCCACGCCGCCTCCTTCTGACCAGTGAGTTGGTATGTACTCTGCACTCTTTCACTAATTTCTATCTTATTACATTAAGGACAATGTAGATCTTAAGCTTGGGGTGTGGGTTGTTCATGCATTTGATTGCCTGTCTATAATTGCCTATTTTTCTTTTATTTTAGTTTTTCTTTTGCTTTGTTTCTTACACCAAAAAAAATAAAAAACAAAAAAACAAAAACAAAATAGGGAAATGATCTCCTGATGATGACATGAATCATTAACCTTTATCGATCATTGAACTAGATAGATGCTCATTAATCGGGACTTGGCAACTTTTTAAACCATCTTTCAACTTATTATCAAAGGCTTTTGATTGCAAGTTAACAATATGGGAGAACGGGACTTGAATGTTCTCTTGTCTTATAGGATTTAGCATTTATGTGGCTAGCGTCATAACCATTACTCTATTGAGACAAGAGGGGAATTAATTTTGGTAGACAAATAAAACCGATGAGATCTTGAGCCTGAAATTAGATGCATTACATATCCAATCATTATTTTTTTTTCTTGTGTGTTATTCTCCAATGGTGTAGGATACTAGAACTTGCATTGAATCTCTTCAAGGCCACATATAACTCTTGTATGCATAAAAGGTGATCGAGGCACATTTTTGTTTATAGTCCATATTAGCCAAACAGCCTACCATGCACTATTGTTCCCTTTGATTAGCCCCCTTGAGCCTATGAGCCTAATTTTTGTTGATTTAACCCACATATGTAACCTTCAAAATCCGATTTTATTCCTTACCTATTGCCTAAGCTAGTGGATCACATTTTATGATATAATAGGTTATGTGAGCAATGTGGTGTAAGCTTGGGGGTATGAAAGTAGGCGTTTGCTTCCTTTTCATAATTCTTTCGGAAAAAAAAATAATTCGAAAAAAAAGATGAATAAAGTGTCATCTTTATGGTGTATGTAATTGCGGGTGTCGAAAGAATTCATTACGGCATACTAACAGGAGTAGTTGGAAGAAGTTATTTAATAGATGATGAAGTTTGTGTAGATGTCATTGATCTTACTTTGAGATATAATCTTTTACAATCATAGCTCCACTAGTAATAGGCTTTCAACCAATCCCAAATATCTATCCTACCCTTTTCACCCTAGCCCCATTACAACCAAATAAAAGATCTCATGATTTTGTTACACGCATTAGTTTTCGAAGTGGTGGAGAATTAAGATGAAATACAAGCTTATGGATTGACTACATCCATTTGGAAGAATTTTGAGCGATACAATCACATCCTTAAACACATGAGAGATTGAGAGTCCACTTATCCTAAAGCGAGGTCTACCAATTTAACTACCTAAAGGTCTTAATTTTAGTACTTCGGGATTGAAGCTAGTTACTTGAATTTCTTTTTTCTACTTTGACTTGAGAATTGGACAGGATGGCTATCCTTGACTTGTGACGCTTGTGATCGTAAATAAATTTTGAAATGTGATTTTGTTGAGAGTTTTAAAAATTAATTTGTTAAGTCCCGATGAAAAGTATTTGTTTTGTGATATGTTTGATATTGGTTAAAGGATTGATGAGGGGGTGATCCCTACTCTATTTGGCTTTCACTCCTCTTAATTCTTATTGTTTATTTGTTTGAGGACAAGCAAAAGTCTAAGCTTGGGGGAGTTGATAAACACGTAAAATATGCATTATCTTAGTGTGTTTCAAGCATGGTTTATGAGTGTTTAATGCATATTTCGTGTTTAGATCGAGGATACTGCTATGGTTTGTGTTCTTATATGTAGGTATTGGCTCAAGATTGAAAGATTTGATGATCGTTGGAAGTTATACAAGAGTTTGAAGCAACAAAAAGATTTCGAAGGCATGGTTCGTGAAGAAAATGGATGCACGAGTATGAAGAATTGGAAATTTAACCACGATAAAGTTCGAATAAAGAAAAACTCAAAAGATAAAAGTTGTAGATCTCTTTAACATATTTCCAACGCAATTTGAATCACCTTATTTCGAGGTCTGACGAAGAAGTTATGGCCAAAATATCAAAACCTATACAAAGAAGCGCAAAATCAGCAAAACAGCCCCTACCACACCCTGGTGTGGTGCAGACCACACCTGTGGCGCGGGAATTAGTTATTTTCCAGATTTTTGGGGACATATAAATAGATGTTTTAACTTAAAGTTTGGATATCTTTTGTTATGTTCTCTTAGCCATCAATTAGCAATTATTTTGGAGTTCAAGTATTGAAGAAAGACATTAATCTCTTGTACAAGATTGGATTGCACGTTTTGATTTTGGAGATTTCAATTGAAAGACGGGTTAATTCTTTCCTCTCTTTGATTTATTTCTTCTTATGATTGATTTGCATAATTATTTGATGTATACTCTTATCTCAATCATGTGTGAGTAGATTTCTTGTCTAGGATTGGGAAAGAACCTAACTTTTTGGTGATTGGTGATGAATTGATATAGGTTCTTGGTGAAAGTTTAAATCTTTAAACTTGATTTCTAGTGTTTTAATTTTGTTGATTCACTTGATCACCATATTAGCAATCATAGGTAATTAATTGAAGGACTGAAAGGTGAAAATTAATACCAGATCTCTAGAAATTAAGCAGGGAGCTCGAACCACGAAAGTAGGCTAGATTTCTTGGGGATTTGATTTGGATTAGCATAAAGCTTAATGGGTTTAACTTAATCTTAATTCTACAAAAGTAGGTTAATTAAGATTAATTAGGCACGATCTTTAGACATTGAAAGAGGCTTTAGATTAATTTAGGCTAATTCACCCTTTTTAGTTTAAACCAACACCGAGAACTAAAATAATTCACCATTGAGCATCGAAGTTGTGGTGATAACCCAATCCTGGCTCTTCATTATATTGAATTCCACCTGATTAGTTATTATTTTATTTCTTTTAATTTTCATCTCTTCTGATATACTCATTAGTTTAGCTAGTCGAATAACGTGAGATTTGATAATTAACCCTAGTCCCTATGGGATCGACCTTGATAGCTACAACGAGTCTGTGCGCTTGCAGATTTTGCCCATCAAGGTCGGGTATGAGTTTGACCAATAGAAATTTGAGGAGTATTTATTGTCCTCTTCCTTTAGATCCCCCGTCCCTCGCAAGCGTAGAAAGATCAAAGCCCCCGTTACTGCTACAATCTCACCTTACAACATCCCTCCGCCCTCCAACGAGGTCGGATCTGTAGATCTGGACTCCTCCTCAATCAAGGAGATAGCCGCTGGAGGCGTGCCCACTTTATCGAAGAGAGCTCACCAAAGACAGCGCCAACGCCTCGCGTGCCAATTCGCCAAGGCTTTGGAGCCTATAGACGAGATCCGTTACAAAGTGGATCTAAAATTTAAGGTGCATCGAGTGCCTCAACAACGAGCAAACGACCCCTCCTCCAAACCAGCAATGAATGAATGGATCCAAGTCAAAAGGACACATTCAACTCTTGAGAAGAGCATCCAAAAGCGTCGCGCACTCCTTGCGCGTGCGCGGATTCTTGTGCAGAAGGCCCGATAGTTGCAGAAGCAAGAGGTGAACAAGAAACCACCAAAGCTACACCAAGTTTGGAGGCCAAAGTCTAAAACGGCGTCGAAAATAACTCAAACAACACTCGAAATTGTCAGAAAACGACAATCACCATCTGCTGGCTCGGCCAAGGCCGAGCCACCAAATGGTGGCTCACGCCAAGTCTAAGCTAGCTCGACTCTCTTTGCACCTGGTTCATCCCCCGCGGTCTTTTTTAAGTCTCCGACAGCCCCTGTTCCTGTCCTGATGAATCATGCACCTCCGGTGGAGCCCCTCGGTAGGGTAGACTTATCCAGAGGCAAGAAAGCAATGGCGGATCACCTAGATCCTTTGCCCAAGGATCAAGGCAAACTTCCGGTCAAACAAAGCTTAAGTCTGGTGACCGAACCCCGAGCAACTACTCGAGCTGGGGGTCGCACCCACACTTGCAACAAGTCAGAGTCTTCCTATAATAGGAAAGCTCCTATAACTAACCACCTCAGACTGTGAGTCATTGTCCAGGATCCCATTGAGGTCCCGCGCTCACGAAGGCATGGTTCCAAACGTGTGACTCTTGAGAATGCCAACAAGGTAGCAAATCCTCAGAAGGAAACGTGATTGTCAGATGACGATGTTATACCTGACAAGCCGTGCTAACATACGATAGATTGCTCCGATCATCATGCCGATGTATTGTACTATCAGGCTGGGGGTACGAACAGATCTCGAAAAAGAGATACCCATGAGATGGACTTCCATTATCCGTGCTCCAAACTAATCAGGGTAGTATTATCATCGTGTAGCTACCCCAAGACCGCTCTATGGAGGGTCTCGGTATTCCAAAGGCTTTCCTCTGAAGCGTCAAACTCAAAGCCAAAGCATTTACGCAATAAACGATCGGTCGTTCAAGGTGACGAACTTCCAGAAGTCATAATTAATATGGCTGATAAGGGAAAGTCGACTCGACCTTTTAGTTCGGACCCCCTAATATCGCATCATCTAACCCGGTTGCGATCGAGAACCATTAGACATAGGGACTATCAGAGGATGAATAGAGGACTATCCTTGGAGGATGAAGCATCAAATGCTAACTCTACAGTCGCTTCTGACAATACGGTATCCATCCCATGATAATCCCGTGAGGCATTTATGATCAACACCGAGCAAATGTCCAAGATTCTTTAAGATGCTTTGGCTAAGCAGAAAGAAAACTTCAAGTTCGAAATGGAAATGGCTATGCTGTGGATGAAGGAAGAGCATGACCAACAGATTCTAGCTTTGTCTAATTACATTGGCAAATCTAGTCATCATAATAATGCCTACCGGGCAAGTGGCGATGTGAACATGAATGAATACTTCAATGCAGATAACCCTCCCGTTGACTAAAATGCTGAGGTGGACCCACTAAAGATAACGACACTAGGGGTGGTCTTACTGATGATGACAATGCTGGGGGTGGTCATGATGTTCCTCCTCAAAATCGACTAAGGAAGGATACGAGTGAGGATGAGAAGATGAAGGACCTCGAGAGAAAAGCAATGCCTTGATGTCCATTCAGAAGGTGAAGAAGACCGGTATTCCATGTCTCTATCCAAGAGAGTGGGAGTCGATCCCGTATCCGACAAAATTCAACCTGATCAATTTTACACCATTCGACAGGAAGGGTTCCCCCACTCAACACTTGATTTATTTCAAGTTCTACTTGGGAGTGATCTCCGGGTATGAACCCCTAATGGTCCGATCATTCGTCAGCACCCTTTGCAGAGCTGCCTTCGATTGGTACTGTCATCTCAAGCTTGGGAGCATCAACAGCTGGGATGATATGAAAAGCTTATTCCTTAGTAATTTCTTTGATGTATCAATCAGGATACTCTTTGAGGAGAAACAGGAAGACGAAGAGACGGTCGACGACTTCGTCAAGCACTTCCGGAATAAGGCTATGAATTGCTGAGATCCGGTCACAGAGGATTTCATCCTTTAAACCCGTCATAACAACATATCCATTGATATTTTAGAAGTTATGAGAGTTGCACTGTCCAACACCTAGAAAGAGTTGAAGGTGCACGGAGAGCAGGCTGAACTCTTCCTCAGAAGGAAGAAAGCTGAGAGGAGCTAATCGGTGGTTAATCCTCCAAAATAAAACTTCGCCTCCTGTGGAAAGGGGAAGGTACCTGCACCAGCTATTAATGTTAATCAGATGTCACAGCAGCGCCTCAGAAGCAGTGAAAGACTCCGGATCTGAGACTCCAAAAAGAGTACTTCTTCAAGGATGAAGAGGTTTCGGTTATCTTCAAATACCTAATTGAAAATAACAAAATTAAGCTGTCACCTATTATGAATCAGGAGGAAGCTAATAACACTTCGGATCAAAGTATTGTGCATACCATAGGAGGATCCTTCATCCCACCAAGGCTTGCTTTACTCTTAAGAACAACAGTCAAGCCTTGGTCGATGGCGGCATCATAACGCCGAAATGAGGCAAATGAGAGTGGTACACTCCGAAGAATATACGAGTATAAACTGCTTCTCAACCCTCCAATAGGTGCATGAGGATAAACTGCTCCCTACATACTATAATAGGTATACGAGTCTAAATTATTTCCTAATTTTAACAGAAAGTTCCTGGAAGAATATTGTATGTGATATTTTTAAGGATAACCCGATCATTCATCTGAATACAAAGTATTCCTCATTTGACCCAGTTTCGTAATGAAAGCTGAGGGTGGATAACCCATGTAACGGGAAGTTCCTAGAGAGTACCATGCCTGGTATTCTTAAGGATAACCCGATCACTATAAATGGGGATAAATATGAAACTCTCACTGTCCCTCACTGATCAGATCAATTGACAGTGAGCCCATCAGAGTTCTTTCGGTCAAATCCGTTCAAACTCCCACTGCATTTGCACACTTAACACGCCCAAGGTTAAGTCCTAATGCAGTATTCTCAAAGTTTAGCTGACAATTCATGGCAAACGACAAACCCCTTTAATGTTAAATTCTTATCACTTAACATTGAAAAATTCTAGTGAGTGACTTCTACGAATCAATCCTCCCACTGTGATTTGCACTCTCACTCCCATTGATTCAGCTCGGTCACACTTTCCTACAGTTAGGACCATAGTCAAAATCCTCTCTCGATTCCTTCAACGAATGAGAGGTCCAAAAATTGAGTGATCAAACCTATAAAAGTTAGGGTCATCGCATACTCCCACTCCTACTTGGTCAAACTTTCCTATAGTTAGGACCACAACCAAAATCCCCTCTCGATTCCTTCCATGAACGAGAGGTCCACTTCCAAATCGAGCGATCAAACCTTTCTATAGTTAGGGTCATCTCAAACCTCCCACTTGGTCAAACCTTCCTACAGTTAGGACCAAAACTATAATTCACTCTCGATAAACGAGAAACCTACCTTTGGTTCGGTAATCAAATCTTCCAACAATTAGGATTATCTGAATCTTTTCGATTCTCAGAGTGGAGATCCTACTCTTAGTTTCACATTCCCTGATTCTTGAAGTAGAGATCCTACTTTAAGTTTCCTTTGCAACTGGAGAGAGAATATAAAATTCTTCCTCTCCAACTCGGGTTCGTCTTTGCCCCAAGAGAAGACACCACTTTTTTTATAACTCCTATAATCTGTGCCTTACACATGCGGGGAATTTTATCTAGAAGCCTAAGCAGGGATAAGTCAACGTCTCACACGCGTTGCCAGTTTAGTCTTTTACCAAGTGAAAAAGATACCAGAATCCAAGTCTGGAGAATTTTATCCTGAAACCTAAGTAGGGATAAGTTAATACTTAACACGCGTTGCCAGGTAGTCTATGTTTTCATCAAAAGTTGCCTTCATCATTGATTTCATTAAACTTCAAGCGTTACAAATGAATTCAAATAACAAAGAATTAAAAATTACAACTTTCTTGAAAATAAACACAAGATCCGTTCGTCGTCTCTTGCTTGCGTGGGTCTTTAGCCTGTGACGGGGATGTCGATATCCGTGGACCATCTGGCAATCAGATCTGGTTCAGAGCTTCGTCAATCCGCGAGGGGATCTAGAAACTGAAGCGCCTATCTCGGAAAAAGCGAGATATTTGCTCTTCTTAGAATTACCGACGAGGGGTAATGCTAAGGAACGAATGCGGGTGACGTAGATCTGATGAAGAAATCCCTCGTGTTGAAGTGCTCGATCACTCTTCAGTCCGGCAGGGCTTCTCCAATTCTCCAAAACTCCAGATCCCCAAAAAAATAAGGCCTAAGGCTTCTATTTATAGGCATGAGGGATAATGGAGCGGTCAAAACGGACTACAGGGCGTAATCTGCGTTGGAACACCCCTAGGGTGTCTTGGCTTGGCCGAGACACCCTTGGGGTGTCTGTGTCTCGGCTTGGCCGAGACACCCTTGGGGTGTCTCGGCTTGGCCGAGACACCCCGGGGGTGTTTTGACTTTTCCGAGACACCCCGGGTGTCCCAGTTCAGCCTGAGACGCTCCGTTGCGTGTTTGTTTGTTTTCGCCGTAACTTCTTCATCCGAACTCGGATTTGAGTGATTCTAAATGCATTGGAAGACTGACGAAGAGTTCTATCAGCTCCAATGGTTGGATTATCTGTAGAATGAACGAGACACGAAGGATGTTGTTCCTTTTGCAAACATCGCAGGGCTCCCGATTAGCCCGTGCCTTCGCTATTCCGAAATTCTGTCAGCTCACGTAGTTCACCAATTCATTTCAAGCGTTCACCGATGTCAATCGAACTCCTGTGAACCAGATAGTGACGTTCATTGTCGTTCCTTAACACTGAGCTGTTTGTGGAGACCTATAGGCAATTTTCCATGCTTACAGATACCCCCTCCAAAGCGTTCCGGCCTCGTTTCTTTTATAGAAGAGGCTGGAACACTTTGGATGTGATTGATCCAGCCTTCAGTCGGCGTAAAGGACCTGCAGTTAGCTTTAACTCTTGGCTCCTTCGGTTTTCGGTCTATTCGATGCTTTGACGAATAACCGAAGCTCTTCCGGCGCTGCGTTTATCGCCTGGCCGTCGTCGGAGTCTCGAGTTTACCACCAGTGAGTTGAGTTTGGCTCGTGTCATTGAGTTGACTTTGAACTGACTATCTCTGTCA